>JASAOP010002624.1:0-42910 GCA_030849055.1 Crithidia thermophila | reverse complement strand
AGACGAGCGCGAAAACGAGGAACAGCGTCGAGACAAATAGCGACACAATCGTCACGGCCCCTTTCGCGTTGTTTTCCGTAGGGATGTCGTTCCCCACATCCGCGGCAATGACAAGACAATCCTTGCGCAGCCGCCCCTCCATCATCGCCCGCAGCACGGCCGGGTCTGCGGCACGGCCATTCGCCACTACGCAGCGCCGGCGAAGCTCTTCGTCTGTGTAGACGTGCGTACCAGATCCCGCCGCACCCGGTGCGCTTCTGTCCCCCGTCAAAAGATTCGCGTTTGCTGTGCGCTTCATGGCGGCCTTGTCCACCGCATCAGCGACCTGCATGGTGTCGCGACGGCGGGGAGCGGCTGCGTCTCGGTGAGCATTCCAGTCTCGCACCGGTACAGGCGCACGCGCGGCGCCACCACCGCCACGCGGGTGGGAGAGGAGGATTGCCGGCCCAGCACCAAATTGACCACCTCCCTGAGTACCAGAACGTGCGACAGGTGTCAGTTGAGGCTTCTTCGACTTCATCCTCTCGCGCTCCTCCTCCTCCCCCTCCTCATCGTCGTGGTCGTAGTCGTCTTCGACGTTGTTCTTGTCGTTCGCTAGCCGCACCACGAGACGCAGCGACTGCAGGGCAATCTTATCGACGCCGCCGTCATCGATATGTGGCGGGGACACGTCCACTGCTGGTGCAGCGCCTACATCTTTTGAGATTTTGTGCTCATTGTGGAGGTGACTAGTCGGGGCTGGCCGACGCGGCTCTGCCAGAACAAACGGCACAGGCTCAACCGTCATCGCAGCAGCGGCAGTCGTTTTCTTTTTCATAATTGTCTGCCCGTCTGCGCGCACCTCGGAAGGGGCGGTCTCTGCGCGGTGGAGGGGCAGCAGCTGATCACCGTCCAGCTGAAACCAGTCTTGGTGGTCCACCTCACGCACGAGTGTCCGTCGAGCTGCACTACCCTTGTGCAGGCGGACGTGTGCGGGTCGTGGTGCGGCATCTACCAAATGCACGGCGCCGCTGGGCGGAGGTGCGAGCCCGCGATGCTCCGCCGCCGCCTGTTCTGTGGGAAGTCGCTGGTCTACAGATAATGCAACACCCTCTTCGCAGACCAACAGATATGCGACAAGCACAAACAGCAGCATCGTCCATCTTCTCTGCTGAAGTTGCGCGGAGAAGTGCATCATTTTTATCGCCTTTTGATAATAAGAAAAAAAAAGAGTAATATACTATGTACACAATGAAGAAAAGGAGAAAAAGAAAAGGTTCCTGAAATTTCAGCCGAAATGCTCTTTGTTTTTGAGTATAAAATACTATAAACCTTTTGGAATACCTGAAAAGGAGTGAGTTACGCATGCAAAAGTTGAAAGGAAGATATAGAAAGAACGGTGGAGGAATGAGAATAAGGAAGCAACACTCTATTTCCTAACATTTGAGCCCGGAACTAGAGAAGACAGGCAAAGACAAATCGCAACACTGTCTGAAGTCCGCTTGACGTGCAACAACGTCCGTCATCGTGCAGAGAAAGTCACCCTCTTCACACATCGTTTTCAATGCTGATTGGCGTCTTCAAATGTGTTGTACAAAGCGTAGAAGGCCAATCAAGATGTGCTGTGAACGTCGCGTTGAGTATAACAACTCGATGACCCTACGGTAAAACAGCGCTGAAGTAAAATGTAGAACCCAACTTTCAAAGCAAAAAAAGGTTTTTTATTTTTATTGATAACGCAAGCGTTCGCGTAGTGTGAGTAAACAAGCCTTAAACAGAAAGACAAAAAAGGGGAAGAAAAACGCAAGAGGCCACACCCGGCCACGAAGAACAAGCAAACAGCATCTGCACGTCATCGCAGATACTCTTCCAACACACACACACAAAAAAAAAAAAAACAGACGTAGCAACGACCCACCCATCTTCGTGACAACAGCTTGTCACGCAGAGCAATGCGAGGGATGACAGCGCCTACTTGTCCGCTGATGCGGCAGCGGCCTCCTCGCCCATCATCTCTAAGAAGGCAGAGGCGTTCTCGACCTTGTCCCAGTCCTTCTTGTAGTGCAGGTCGAAGCCGTCGTGTTCAGGGAAGACGGGGTTGGTGTGCTGCTCTGCCGTAAAATCCTTCAGCACCACGCCGTCGTACTTATCCAGCTCACCCACCACCGTCGGCTCGTACACAACCTCGCGAATACGGAGAATCGTCGCGGCGTGCGGCGCGTCCACCCAGCGCATGCGGCGCCGACCAGCCGTCGTGAAGAGGGAGACGACGTTGCGCATCTGCTTCTGCTCCTCCACGTCGGCCGTCACACGAACGCACTCGAGCAGCGGCCGCCCAATCGCCGTAAAGCGCGGGCCGCCCACCATGACGACCTTCTTCAGCGCAATCTGACTGCCGATCGGTGCCCGCAGACGCTGCACGGCGATCACGTCGCCGGGTGAGACTTTGTACTGGTGGTTGCCGCAGTACACCACGGCAAACTTCGGGCCCGCCTCGAGCAGCGGGTTCAGCGCCTTCGCGATGGCGGGGTTGGCAGATCGCAGCATGGGGTGACAAAGCGAGGCACGGTCGGAGGGTGCAGACACAAAAAGCCCGCCAACTACTAAGTAAACAAGATTACGACACAAGGAGCTTGGCAGGTGCTCTCTCCTTCTGCGTGTAGAAGTAGCAGCGTCGTCGTCGAGAAAAAGAAGAAAAGGGAGAGAGAGAGAGAGAAAAAAAAAATTAAGGTGAAGGCTGTTGGTATGAAAGGGAAACAGAAAAAGAATCTGCTTGAGAGAACAGCACATCACTGCATATCTTCTTCAAACTGTTTAGAAAGGCTGACATCACCTGTCAGCGCACGTGAATGACGCGCGGGTTTGCAAAGCGCGATGCATGCAGCAGGCACCAAAACTCATGCTGAACACTTTCATCTTGTTGTTGTTCTCAATCAAGTCAAGTATCCCACTTCAAGTAATTTTTTATTTATTCTTCAGTTGTATTGTACATTCGGATTCCAGTTAGATACCAGCAAATCGCTGCTGGTACTCATCGGGAGTCAGGCGCCGACCCTTCACCGCGCTGGGCGGGTTCGATTCGCTGCGCGACGGCGTCGAGGCTGCCGAGGACAGCGGAGGGGGAGGCCACGCCTCACCTCCACCTCCGGCACGCCTCTGGGGTGGTGCCGCAGCGGCAGTGGCAGCAGACAGCGGAGTTGACCAGCTGGGGCGGCCGCCGAGACTGCCCTCACGCTGGCCATCGCCACGCAGGCGATGGTGCGGCAGCAAACCCTGGAGCGTCAAAAGTGCTTGCTGGTCTGCCACGTGCGCCGTCTCCAGCTGTCGCACCTGCTCCTCCAGACTTTGGATACGGCGTGTTTTGCGTTGCAGCTCGTAACGCAGCCCGAGAGGGTCCTCGTGAGACAGCAGCACCACATCCGCCGGCGGATGCGGCTTGGAGGGCGAACGTGCAGTCGTTTCTGAATTCCTCTTGTGCGACCGCTTCGCTTTCTTCTCTGGGGTGGTGCTTGTCGGCTTCACAGCCTCAGAGGAGGAAAGCAATACGCTCTGTTGCTTGCGCGACTCTGCCGCCGCTGTTGCCTCTCGTTCCGCCCTCTCCTTCTCTCGTACGGCATGACCAATCGCCTCCACGGAAGCCAGCAAGGCAGTCTGGTAGGACCGCTGCTGCTGCGTATACGCAGCATGGAACACCTGCATCGCCGTCTCCGCCCACGCCGACACACACGTCTCGCGCGACGCCCACCACGCAGCGGCGGAAGCGTAGAACTGGGCGTGCTGAAGTGTGGAGGACCGCTGCAGCACCGCCGCGGCCTCTTGCGTTGCCTGCAGCGCACTTGAGACGCGTGTGTGCGCCTCCGCTTCCTTGCGCAGCGCATCGGCTTTTTCGGCGGCGTCGCGCCGCGCATCCGCCAGCTCGCCTTGCGCTCTAACAAGAGCTGCCTCACAAGCAGAGGCGGTCGCGGATATCTGGGCAAGAGCATCGCGCTGTTCACGTACTATGCCCTCGCACGCCGCGCTGAAAACGTTCAGCTTTGCTTCCGTCGCCTCTGACACGCAGTGCGCACGCGTTGACCACCATTCGTGAACGCAGTCCCGCAGGGCAGCCTCCTGCACGCGGCAGGTCTCGTCTGCGGCCACCAAAGCATCGTTGGCGTGTTCGAGGTCGGCGATGGTGCGGCGGTGCGTCTGCTCTGACACGCGCTGCGCGTCTCTCTGCTGCTTCACCTCCCGCTGCGCAGCCGTGAGCCCCTCGTGCAGCGCGTGAATGACATCTGCCTGCTTCGCCTTCGCCGCGCACGTGTGCTCCACGTACGCCATGTGCTGCTCCGCACTTTCGCGCAACAGGTCCTCGTATGTCGCACCCACCAGCGCCGCCTTGCCCTCCAACCACTGCGAGATGCACGCCTCGTGCGCCGACCACCACGCAGCGCTGCTGGCCTGCAGGGCCGCCACGTGCACAAGTTCGGAGCCATGCGCTGCGGTCGCGGCAGCCAGTTGCCCCTTCACGCTGGTTGCGTCCTGCGCATGCGCAGACACCTGCCGCTCCAGGTCAATTCGACGCTCCTCTGCCTCGCTCTGCGTCGTCGTCAGCGCCGTGCGGACAATACTGAGCACCGCGTCGTGCACCGTGGCCCGCTCGTTGACGCTGGCGAGCTCGACGCTGAAGTCGTCCTCACGCTGCTGCAGGACCTCGGCATACGTGCTCTCCAACAATTCCACTTGTGCCTGGGGCCACGCCGCAAGCAGCGCGCCGCGGGCGGACCACCATACGGCAGTGACGTGCTGGAAGCGTGACAGCTCGGCCTTGTGGGCCACGTGCGCCGCGGCCACGGCTGCCTGTGCGGCGCTGAGGGCCATGCGCGACCGCTCGTGTGCCCCTTGCTCCCGCACCAGCGCCGCTTGGCTTTCCTTGCTTGCGGTTTGGAGCTGCGTGAGAGCGGCGTGCAGGCCGGAGACTTCGTCCGCGTGGCGCTGGTTGTCCTCTGCGTGACGCTCCTTCTCGGCGTCCAGCTCCTCCTGAAGCTGCTCGTGCTGTCGCAGAGACACGTGAGGCTCCGCAGCGCCGGTTTGTGCGTCCGCATCCTTCCGCTCGACTTCGGTGGCATCCGTTGCCATCTCCGTGCTATTTGTGCTCTTGGTGCTATTCTGCTCCACTTCCTCTTGGTGTTCGTGTGCCTTGTCTGTAGCCGCTTGAAGGCGTGCGTTGCTCTCCCGCAAAAGTGTCACTTCCCCCTCCAACTGGGCCACGCGCTGTTGCAAGGTGGCCGCCTCCGCAGCAGCTGCGGCCTCCCGCTTGGCCACCTGGCGTTGGTCCTCGAGTTGAGTCTCGGTTCGATGCAGGCGTGCCACGACGTCATGAATGCGCTCTCTGAGGCCATCCTCACGTTCCTTGAGCTCCTGCGCCTGCTGTGCCAGTGCCACCTTCAATCGCTGCTCCTCCTCCACGTTGCCGCTTTCCCCGCTCAGCACACCCTCCACAGCACTCTTGCTCACAGAAGTTGTTGTCGTGACGGCTGTCGTCGACGTCGAGAACGCGCTGTGATGGACTTCAGAGGAAAGCAGCTGTGCAGTCGCCGCAGAAACAGGGCTCCGCACCTCATGCACGACACCCGCACCACTGAGGAGCAATTTGTCGTTGCCCGGTGGCGACAGGCTGCGGCTGCGGCTGCGGCTCTCACTGCTCTGCCGTCGCTGAAGCCGCCGTTGCTCGCTCTCGAGCTGCTGCAGGAGCTGGTCTACTTGAATCGCCCGCGCGTGCCGCTCCGCCTCCAGCAGCGCCTTCCACTGCTCCACCCGAAAGGCGGCGTTGCGCAGGTCGGCCTCGAGCTCGCGTATACGTCCATTTTGCACCTTCTGCGCGGCAGCCAACGTCTGCTCGAGAGGCGTCCTCCGTGCTGCGGGATCAGAATCTTTTCCCTCAGCGTGCGGATCCCTTCCCTCCGTCTGCACGCTCGCCGCCACTCTCGCCACTGCCATTTCGTCGGTGGTGAGTGTCGAAGCATCCTTCGTGGTCCGCGGCAGCTTTTCCTTCTCCTCGAGCTCCTCTGCTTCGAGGGACGGTGACAGCAGCACCTGCGGCGGGACTGGTGTTGGTGTTGGTGGTACAGCTTCCACGTCCGTGTTCACGCCTGCGGAAATGCGCGGCGGGGTCAGTGGGGGTGGGACCGGCAGACGTTGCAGTCGCTCCAACTCCGCCTCCTGCGATGCCGTCGCGGCTGCCAGCGCGGCCTCCGTCTTCGCCAGCTCCGCACGCAGCCGCGCGACGGTGCGGTCTCTCCCGCGCACCTCCGCCCCCGCCGCGGCCAGCTGCTGACGGAGTTCGACGACGGTGCTGTTCGACCCGCAGAGGCGCTGCTGCAGGTCGGCGAGGGCGGTGACGGCCGCCGCGCTGCCCCCGCGTGCCGGCGTGCTGCTGCTGTTCTCCCGCCACGGCGACGGCGGCGACGTCGCCGCAACCAGCGTTGACGCAGAGGAGAAGTGGGCGGCTGACGGGGAGGACCGCTGCGCGTCGGTGGTCAGGACGCGGCGCGCAGACGTCGACGCCTGCGTGCGTACCGCCTCTCCATTTTCAGCAATTACTTCGGAGGTGTCCTCTGTGTGGCCGATGACGGTAGTCTCGACGGCGTGCGGCGGTGCATCATCGACGGCGGCCAGCTTCTCCTCTTCCCCATCCTCTTCGTCCACGTCGCTGTCTCCTCTTGCACGCTTCTCAGCTGCGGCGTACTCGCCCTCCGTCAGCCTGCTCCCGCGAAACTGCAGAGGTGTTGCGGGGGAGTGGCCCGGCAGCGAGATGCGTCGGGCCACCGCGGGTGCTGCAGGCGGTGAGGCGGGTGCCGTGCGCGGCACATCGTCAAGTGTGTGCGTCGCACCACCACCATTTCTTGTGTCGTCCGGAATGCCATTCGCATCCGCGTGCGGATAGGAGGACTCGACAACATGACCAACGGGGACCGCAAGGGAAGAGAGGGACGGCATCGACGGCATCGGCGAAGAGCGTCCTGAGGCGACGGCGTTGCTCTGCCGGTTTGACGAGTGCTCCGAAACAGGCGAGAGGGTGGAGCTCGTGTACTCGCCGCTGGAATTGGTCACACTGCCCACGTAATCGTTCGCATCCTCCTCCACAATTTCAAGAGCTGTCCCTCCATCAGCTGTAAACTTCTCTTCTTGACGAGCATGACGACGGCGGTGACTGTGGCTCCGTTTGTACGACGTCACCTCTGCCGTCTCGATGGAGCGCTGCGAGCCGCCCTCGCCCCCGCTGAGGAAGTTGCTGACATTGTTGTTGCTGCTGCTCGTGTGAGGCTGCTGCTCTTGCTGTTGGTGTTGGGACGCCGTCGTCGTACTCTCCAGTGCAAGACCCTCTCGTAGTTCGTCATGGACGGTTTGCGTGTCGGCGTCCTTGCGCTCTCGCGGTGGTGGAGGAGCCTGCGTCTGCTGGCCCGCATCGCTGCGGGGCACATGCACACGAGGGAACAGTGGTGTTGTCTGCGCCTCTGCCGGCTCACAGGTAGCCGGTGAAGTGTTCTGCGCCGCCTCTGCCTCCGCCACATCGTTCGCATCTCTCGGCAGCCACGACGTCCCGTGCTCGGGTCTCTCGCTGGTGCTGAGCTGCTGCGGGTGTGCCGTCGTCGCCGACCCTGTGAAGCGCGACTCCGCCTCCGTGGAGCTGCGGCTCTGCGCAGACGCGGAGGAGGAGGAAGAGGAAGAAGATGCGTGTTTGTCTGCGCTATCGATCAGTTTCACTTGCTGCGTCGGTGATGACGGAGATGAGGGCAGCACGCGGGGCAGCATACTCGCATCCTCGTCTGCCTGCGCAGGCGTGGGGAAGGGCAGCCTCTCCACCACCGCCTCCTTGAGCTGCTGACGCTGCGGCACAGCCCCCGCCTCCTCCCCGGAGCCCGTCGTCGCGATCATCAGCGTGCCGCTCTCCAGCGGGCTCGTCCGGTCTGACCCGCTCGACACCCGCGACGTCAGCGTGTTCGAGTCCGTCGGCCGCAGCGGGGCCGGGACGGAGGTCAGCGTGTAGGCGGTGCTGCTGCGGCGTATTGGCTCGCGCAGCGGGGCGAAGAGCTGCGACGGCCCGGCGCTCTCCGGCGACGACCCGCGACGCGGCATCGCTGACGGTCCCCGCACCTTCAGCGGTGAGTCGCTCGAGGGAGAGGGGCAGGGCGGGCCCTGCATGCCCTGACTGAGCGAGTTGAACGGCTCGGGGTCGGACTGCAGGGGGTCGGCGTGGAAAACAGCCTCGTCTTCCTCCTCGTCGGCTGCGGTTGCGGTGGCGGCTGCGGCTTCTGCCCTGTCACCGCCCTGCACGACTCCCTGGACAGCACTGAAGCGCAGGGGCGAGTGCTCCCCATTGCTGACGACGTGGAGACCGGCATCTGCCGAGGCGAGGATTCGCGACATGCGTGCGCACTGCGCCAGAATGCGCTCCCGCTCCTCACGCGACCGCTCAAGGAACGCATCTGCAGCTGTGGGTACGTGCGGCTGCGGTGATGGGGACGCTACGGCTGCCGGTGGCGCGGGTGGGGGTGGCGTGAAGGCATCGTCCGGAGGAGGGGACGTGTCTGGAGACGACAAGGCCGTATCGTCCCTACCATCATGTGTGTGCGGCTCGCTAGCATCGGAAGGGTAGTCGTGAATGCGGTGGGTCACCAATCCCTGCTGCACCTCACTGCTGCCCAACGAGCAAGGAACGTCGTCCAGCACGTTGGCTAGCTCAAACTGCTTCGCTGCCGACCCGAGGCTGCGACAGGCATGCTGTATGGCACGAAGGGCACCACGAAGGTCCCGCACACAGAGCTGCAGTGACACCATCTCCACCTCCACAGGCTCCGCTGCGTCGCCCGGCGGAGTCGCACCGTGTCGGGTGGGAAGAGGAGGAAGAGGTGCTGTCGACGGTGTGGCCACCGGACTGGCGTTGTTGCTTCTGGCACAACCTGCCTTGTCCGCCTCTGTCTCCGCATTCTCAACAGGTGAGCCGCCGGCAGCATCAGCAACGGACGGAGAAGCCGCCTCGGCATTTGTTTCCAACGCCTCCGGTTCCACCCTGTCCTCGTCATGTGGCTCTTCGTCGTCTTCGTCGTGCACTCCCGTGTGTTCGATAGACCTTGGCATCCCCTTTGGTGGCAACTGCGATCCTGCCGTGGCAGAGGACGATGAAGCGGATGCCTCCGTCTGCACATAAATCGACTCCCGCCGCAAGGTCGCTGGTTGTTGCTGCTTCTGTTGCTGTTGCTGTTGAGCATCCAGAAGCTTTTCCGCATGCTGTGCGGCCGCCACCGCTGCATCGGTCAGCATTCCCCACCGCGGCAGCACCCAGTAATGCAGCAGCGAGGCCACCAGCGTGCGCTTCGTCTCGCGGACAAAGGGAAGTAGCAGTGCACTCTCCACGACGTCACCGCTGTGCAGCTGCGCCGCGAGGCAGGACGTGATGGATGGGAGGGACGGGCTGGAGTCCTCGGGGGTCTGCACGGGGGTTGCCTGCGTTGTCGCCTCCGTTGCCGCCGTGGCTTGGCTGTTCTGCGTGACGACAACAGACGGCACGTGCCCCACACTCTGCTCCAGCTTGAAGGCACGCAGACGCTGCAGCGTGTGCGACGTCGAGCTGAACGTAAGAAAGCTCGACTGCGAGGAGGCGCCGTAGCGCTCCAGCGACAAGACGGGCTGGTGGTAGTGCTGGTCCTGGTAGGAGTGCAGCTGCGCCCACTGCGTCGGCAGTCGCGACCGCAGCGGGGAGCCCGTCGTGCAGGTCGCCGCCGGCAGCACTCCCTCCGCAACATCCCTCACGTCGTCGTCGTCGTCGTCATCCTCCGCCACGCCAGCCAACGTCGGCTTCCGCGCTGACGGCTCCCGCGGTGAAAACGCCTTCTCCTTCGCAGACTGCTCCGTGTCGCCGGTCGCCTCGCTCGCGCCGACCTGGCTGGCGCTCAGCGAAGCCCCAGTCGTCGCGATCGCCGACGAGAGCGGCGTGACCTGCGGGCTGCTGTTCGGGGCCGCGTTGCTGGCAGGGCTGCTCTGCCGCTGGCTGGGGTGCGGATCGGAGATGAAGAAGGCGGGCGGCGCTCGCACGCGGAGGGGGGAGATGGCGGCAACGGCAGCCACAAAGTCGCTCGCCGCACCACCAAGACTTCCCGTGGCAGCGCTCAGCCGCAGCGACCGCGTGTCGGCGCCGCGCGAGCTCTGCAGGTCGTAGCTCGTGTCGAAGGTGCCGCCACCGCTCGTCCCGCTGGCCGCCGCGGCAACGGCGGGGTTGAAGGCGTTCAGCGCGTCTACAAAAGACCAGCGCGGCAGCGAACGCATCTGCTGCAGCGGCTGTCGTGGGGATGGCTGGCTGCTGCTGTTTGAGTCGCGAAAGTCTGTAAACGTCGCCAAGGATCCTTTCTGATGAGCGTAGGACAGGCTGAGCGTCAGCGGGACAAAAGCCGGACCGCCACGCTGTTGTGCCGGCAGCGTTGGCGGCTGCGGTGGCACGTGCTGCTGTTGCTGCTGAAGCCACCACGGCGAGCTCAACGTGTACTGCGGGTCCTGTCCGTGGTCCGTTGCGGGAAGGTCTGGGGTGGCCGCCGACGCCGCCGCAAGCGGCTCTGCAGGGGCAGAGGATGAGGACGGCATCGCCTTGAGCAGCTCCGCATGTAACGGAGACGGCGGTGTGGTGTAGCGATGCAGAGCCGGGGCCGCACCGCCATGGAACCGGAACGCCGGCGCATGTCGCGGGTGCAGCAGCGGATGCTCGCCGTCGACAGACGCCAGCCCGCTGCTTCGCCTTCTCTGCCCTGCGTGGAGGTTGACGGCCACCGGCTGCGGTGCTCCGGCGCTGGTGAGGAGGTGTGGCAGCAGCAGGCAGCCGTCGAAGAGGTCGAGCGACTCGTTCACCCGACCCCACAGCTCCTGCTCCACCTCCGCACACCTCCGCTGCGCCGCCACGACGGCAGCAACGGTTTTCACCGACACGTCCGCGGGTGCGCAGGCCTCCGCCGCCGCCATCACCGCCAACGTCCCCTCCGCGTTCCAGAACTCGACGAGGGGGGCGCAGAGGGTGTCGAGGCGGTGCTGGGCGACGCCCCACGACAGGTGCCGCAGGGCGAGGTCCAGCGGTCGCGTGACGCTCTCGAGCACCTCGCGCTGGACGCGGAACAGGCACACCGTGGCCAGCACGTGGAAGCGCTGCAGCACCTCGCTGGACAGCGTGGGGGCCAAGACAGAGATCGCCGCTCCAGAGCTGGAAAGACCGCCGTTGGCCCCCGTCGCAGGCCTCACCGCGCTGCCCTCTTGTTGTTCGTGGTTCGATGCATCGTCCACGTCAACGCCGTCCTGACGACTCGCGTCGGCTTCGCTGTCCTCCTCCTCCTCCAACTCCGCCACATCGACAGCGCGCACGACGCTCTCCAGCTGCCGAGGCACTCCGGTCACGTACACCACAGGAGCCACCGCCGCACGCACCACCGCGACGGCCAGCGCATTTGCAATGGACAGGATGTCGTTGCACTGAAACGGAGTCACCTGCGGGGCCGCCAGCTGAGCGTTGTTCGTGTCATTGCTCTTCCTTTGTTCTGTCTCGGCATCCATGTCGGCTGCAGTGTTCTGATCTCTTTCTTTCGCCAGCTTCGCCGCCGCCTCTGCTGGGGCAGCGTCCGCCTGGTCTGAATGCCGGCGCTGACTCCGTTGCAGCTGCGCGTAACAAGCGAACTGCTCCGCTTGCATCCCGGCCAGCAGCAGCGCCGTCGCCGCGTCCGACGCCACCCGCACCGCCAGCGCCTGCGTCTCGACCAGGTACGCGGCGGACGTCAGCTGCAGCATCGGTGAGAGATCCGCTACGGCAACAGCGCAGCGGCTGCGTGAATTGTGCGAGCCGGCTAACTCACTCGTTGCCCTATCGGCACCGTCACTGTCGGCCGTCTCCGTCTTAGACAGCGGCAGCGTCTCCGCCGCCAGCCAGCGCCACACGACGAGGCTGCGGAAGGGCGTGACAGACAAAGACGGCGCACTGCTGCGTACCAATTTCTCCGCCTTGTACCGCCGACCAGACTTGAGGATACTCTTCGGAGACGGCGACAGCGACCCGGCACGGGCAGCAGCAGCAGCAGCGTCCTCACGGCTGCGGTGCGGCGTCGAGGAAAGAGCAGCCTCGCTTTGCTCCCTCACGGTACTCTCAGGCGTTTGTACCACGCCTGGAAGATGTAGATCCTGCACCTCTACGTCGTCGAGGAAACTCACCCGCCGCGCTTGTTGCGTCGCGTCGCGCAGCGGGGAGTGGGCAGCTCCTCTGGACCGCGGTGGTGCCGCAGAGGCGGCGCGGCGTGGGTGGGCCGTCTTGTCGAGAGGGTTCTGCGGTGCCACGCCGTGCCCTTGACGCGTCTGTGCGGCAGAAGGCGCGGAGTGTGCTCGTCGGGACGGCGGCTGTGGAGCGCTGACTGCCTCGTCCGCTGCCGTTTCCTGTGGGGTGACAGGGTCGGCGGCGGCTGCGGCGGCAGGGTTGAAGAAGAGCTGATTCAACAGAAGGTACGAAATCAGCTCCGCCTCCGCCAGCGCCACTGGGGCAGAGTAGTTGTTGTTGTCCGTCGATTTCTTGGAAGGCGCAGCAGTGTTCGGCTGGTCTGCAGTGGCTGAAGCAGCATGTGCATCTGGTGCGGCGCTATTATTGTTGCCTTCGGGGACAGTGTCCACAGGGCTGCCGTTTCCGCGCACCATCGCCGCTGTCACGACCTGCACGCGGCCCAGCAGCGCACGCTGTCGGCGTAGTCGATACCGGTGTCGCCGCGCCGTGCCGGTTGTGGTGGCGGAGATCGGCGTCTTCACCTCCACGTCGCCCTCGTCGCTGCACGTCACCGTGATTTCGTAGAAGATGGGGATGAGGGTGTCGTGCATCCACGCCAACATGAGGTCCTCCACCGAAGCCGCCACGGCCGCAGACGACACGACTCTGTTGGCTGCAGCTGGGATTTCCACCGCAGCTGCTGCCGTTGCTGGAATCGACGGAGGTGTGGAGGAGGCGCGTCGGTGGCGCTGGGGGGACGCGGATTTCACTTCTGTCCTCGCCTCCGCCGTGCTCGACGATGGTGGCGGTGGCGGTGGCGGCGGTGGTGCTGCCGACCGCCATCCCAGCAGTGCGCGCAGTCCCAGCCCAGGACCAGAGGAAAAGATTCCATGTCGAGGTGGGCTAGAAGGCTGTGCGGCAGCGACAGCAGCAGCAGCAGCAGGCGGACTTGCTGCATCAGTGCCTTTGGCAGGCTCCTGTTGAGTTTGAGACGCGCCTTGGCGACCGACCTCGCTGGCCTCCCCCGTGCTGTGATCCACGCCTCCCTCCACGAGTTCCGCCTCCTCGTAGAGAAGGGCACGGCGCGCCTTCGCCTCGGCATTGCTGACCTTCCTCAGCGACGACGTCTCTGTCAGCGTGAAAAAGAAAGCCGGGACGGAGATGGGCAGCGCGGACTCGGCCACCGACGGCGTCGGCATTCGAGAGGGGAGGGAGGGATCGTTCGTCTCCTCAGCGTCGCCTTCAAGCCCTTCCAATTGCCGTTGCTGCTGTCGGTTCCGAGTCTCACGACGGTGGCGGATGCCGATGGCGACGTAGCGCGCCGTCGTCTCCACTTGCGCTGGCGTCCCGCGGACGTGCACAAACTGCGCCAGACGCAGCAGCTGCTGCCACAGCAGGCACTGTCGACGTGAGAGACGCGGGGGCGGCGGTGATGGCGCCTCCGCCGCGGGCATGGGCGGTGCGCTGTGCTGGCGTGGGCGGCGGTGCACCTCCGGCACGTCGGCGTGGAAGACGACCTTTGCCGCCGCCTCCTCCTCCATCGGCAGTGCGTCGCCCGCAGCGCTGTCGGCTGCGTCAGCGTCATCGTCACCATTGTGGAGAGCGGCGTATGTCACGTCATCTCCTGTGACCTCTAACATCAAGGCATTGTAGAACATCGCGGTGGGCACACTGTCAGAAACGAGCAGATCGTGCGAAGATGTAGTGGACGGTGACGACTTCTCCCCTGGTGTCACGGCACCTTCTTTGTGTTTCTCCAAAACGTCTTTCAGTGCCTCGGCAGCGGGGAGGAGACGTATGCGAAGGCCGCATTGCGCTGCTCCTTCCGCCCCCGCACCTGCGCTGTCGTTGTGGGAAGATGCGCCGTACCGACGCAGTACGCCGACCACGAGTGGCGTCGTGCACAGCGTTGCCTCGTACCGCGACGGCGATAACCGCAGCAGGTGACGGAGCGCGCGCTTCACAATTCGGTGCGCAGAGGGTGGACGCTGTGGCGACTCGATTTCCTTGTGGACGTCTGCTTCTCCATCTGCCGTGGGAAGGGGAATGGGGAGGAGTGACTGATACTTTTTGGTGACGAGACTCTGCCGCTGCGGCCCTCTGCCCTTCATGCTGTTGGTGCTCTCGTCCTCTCTTCCTTCCTCGGGGTGGAATCCCGACACAGGCTGCGCCGATTGCGGTGCTGGTGGTGGTGATGCTTGCCCGCGCGGCGTCGTCGAGGC
This sequence comes from Crithidia thermophila, assembly GCA_030849055.1. Lineage (NCBI taxonomy): Eukaryota > Euglenozoa > Kinetoplastea > Trypanosomatida > Trypanosomatidae > Crithidia > Crithidia thermophila. The sequence continues at coordinate 28,450 of JASAOP010002624.1, read as the reverse complement.
GGAAAGCGATGATGGCGGCTGCGGTGCCAACACGGTCGGTGTGTGTTTGAGCAGCACCTCGATGTCGCTGATCAGATCTCCGGTGAGCGGCAACTCAGCCTTCTGCGCTGCCCCGTCTTCCTCGCCGTCAGACTCCGCTGCGCTGTCCTCCGGTACGACCGCTGCGCCAACGATGGCGTCGGTGAGCTGCGCCAAAAAGCTCTGCACGATATCACAACTCCCAGTACTACCAATTTCAATCTTCTTCGACGCACCTTCGCCATACTTATCTACAGCTCTTATTTCGGATAGTGATAGACCTTCGTTTGCCAGATAAAACTGCGCAAAGGACGGAAACAGCACACGTTGCGCCTCGCTCACCTCCTCCTTCCTGTCTTCGTTGTTGCCATTTTGCCCTCGAAGAGGATTTTGATGTGATTCGCGTGCGGAGAGCGTCGTGTGCAGCAGCACTGCACGCAGGCGATGAAGGAGACTGCGCAGCGACGTGTTGTCACCAAACCCACTTTCTCCCAGCGGAGCGTCAGACGCGCCCGTCTTTTTCGTGAAAGTTTGTTTATCGTGCTCGCCATCCACCTTCTCGTCAGAACCGCAGAAAGCCCTTGCGCGGTCGATGTTGTCGGTTTCGATAGGCCTCTCCGGTGCGGGCTCTGCAAGCGCGGCATACGCAAGCCTTTTGGCAAGCGCGTACTGCATGATCCGCGAAGGCCACGACTGTAGCGACGATGCCACTTCGGAGGAACACAGCGGCCGCACCGTGCCGCGACGCGCACGAGAAAGGGTTTCCGGATCCGTTTTGGCCAAGTCCTCAGCGCCATTTGTCACTGTTGCTGTTGCTGCGCGAGCACCTGCTTCTTCTGGTGAAAAAACAGCAGATGGCGCAATCGGCGCCGCTACGCACTCCGCATCCGCTACTTCTGCGAGTGCTGCCTTCGCTTCGTTTTCAGGATGGGCAGTGGCCCTCTCCGCCATAGCGCCTTCGCCACTGCCGGTGCGCCGACGCCGCCGCCGCCTCTCGTTGTCTCCTGCACGCGCCGATGAGCTGCGCGGCCGCTGGTTGTGATGGTGGTGGAGCGGACGTGCATCCTGTTGCTGCCTTTCATCTTTGGTAGCGTCTGACACAGAAGGCACGGATCGCGACTGGGGTTGTTGTTGCTGTTGCTGCGGCCGTTGTGGTGGTTGACGGGACGGCGGCAGCGGCATGTTCTGATGCGTGTAGGCGTAGTACAGCTCCTTCGCTCTTGTCCCCGACGGCGACCGCGAGGATGGTGCTGCGGGGGACGGCGTGGAAGTGGCGGGCGGTGGTCGACGTGCGAGCGGTGACTGCCCTGACGAACGCGCTGGATCGCGTTTCGAACTCTCGCGGCGCGCGTCATCGGCGTTGCGGGCCGGTCGTCTTGTTTCTTCTTCCTCTTCGTGCTGCAGTTTATCTTCAGCCTGAGACTCTGGCAGGTTCATGCCGGCCTTCACAAACAAGTGCGATGCCATCAGACTCGACTCCTGCGGCTCTGCCGGGGCACCTGCGGCGGTGGGGTTGTTGGTGGTCATGGTGGCACAGACGCAGGCGTCGCCCGGCAATTCCGGTCGATCGGGAACGTGGGTGGGGTCGAGACGCACGTGGAGGAGGCAGCGCAGCAGCTGCGCCTCGACTTCCTCCACAGCGCTCACGACCACACGGGCCTCATCCGAAGCACTTCGAGCATCTTGGGGAAACAGTGGTGATGACGACAGGGCGGGAGCAGAGGATGCGTGGTCTCCGCTGCTACTCTTTTTGTTGTTTACAAACGCCTCAAAGGCTTCCGGTTGCGTGGGTTGCAGATGGCGACGCACGTAGCGACTGATGATGGCAGCGAGATCGTTCGCCTCCACTGGGGAGCCGACAATGGGGGACGGCCCACGTGTGTGTCCGTTGCTGGAATCATTTTCGCTATCCTGTGTGGGTGCCGACGGCGTCATTGTAAGACTTTGCTGATGCTGCATTGTCCTACGTCTATTATTCTTGTTGTTCTTTGAAAGGTTCGATTCCCGCGTTTCCGCTTCGTAGCTAACAAGCGGGGAGAACAAAAAACCGTAGTTAAAATGAAAATCCTTTTGCTGTAATGGTGGACGAGAAAAAAAAAGAGGAGAAATTACTTTTGCGAGGTTCGCGAGGAATAATGCTGACAACTAGTACCAGTAAAGCGTAACGAAGTACCACCAAAAAAAAATAATAGTAGTAATAGGAGAGAGAAGTGACAACGGTGAATAATTTGTAAAATCTTTTTTTTCCTTGCCGATTTAGATTAAGTGTCTAAGAAAAAACGATTATTGAGGAAAGATATGGAAAATATATTCAAAATAAGCGATTGCGCAGCGCAACGTGGCGGCGGACAACACTGTAAACGATCGTGATTGAAACAAATAGAGAAAAAAAGAAGCCTTAGTACAGATTACAATTGGGCAGAAAAAAACACCTTCCAAAGGAGCAAGAATGACGCAGCAACGACAGATAAAAGGTAAAAGATACAGAAAAACTAGGGTAGAGAAAAACGATGTTACCTAGAATTTAAAGCAGATATTGTTTTGCTTGCTAGTTGAGGTAAAGGTGGTTGCTGGTTACTTTAAAGGCGTGAAAGACTCAAAAAAAAAAAAAAAACCTCATACCTTTGTGTGTTTGCGTGTTTAAGGCGCAATACGTTGCGTCTTGCTAAAAAATGGGAGTTTGCTGACTGGCGCACGTTAAGCGAGTAGAGAGATAATGAAAAAGAGAGAATGGGAAAGGAAGAGAGAAGACCGTAAAGAGGACAAGAGCTCCAACCGTTTTCAAGTAAACTACATATGCAAAGTAACATTATTTTGTTTTCTTCGTGTTTTTCTGTGCTTGGTTGGAAGTAGACCGAAATGGAGTAGAAAAGGCGCCGGTGAGTTTCTCTTATTCTCGTCGTTTTTATGTTTCCCTCCGTGAAAACAAAAAAAGGGTGGAGGGGCTGCCGCGCAGAGTATTGCAACCAACCAAGCAGCCGTGACGACAAATATCAAAAAGCACAGATTTACCTTACGGCAGTCGTGCAAAGCAGTTTTTTCTCTTTCTTCTTTTTTGAATATAAAAACTGTAAGGGCGATTAACCAGAAGCCATCACAACCGAAAACACACATAGAGTGCGCGCGCCAACAGCAATTGCACTCCGTCGCCTACCAAACAACCAACAGGAGGTTGCGGACTTATGAATAGAAGGATGGGCAACACCACTCTCTAAACAGCCGTAACGCCAACATCAACGACAAAAGAAAATTAATGCGATTTTAAGCTGCTTATGTCAATTAAAAACAACAAAGAAGAAAATGTGGCCCGGTGTCACTTTCCCATGTTCTCCTTCTACTTCCTTGTTTTTTGGTAATTAGTATTGCACACATAATTGAAGAAGAAAAATGGAGAACGGGGTCAGACACACAGGTTTGAAGACTTGGACAACTCTGGCAGTTCCTTTGTTTTTTCCTCTTTCGTTCCCCCTTAAGCCCCTTCCTTCTGACGTCGCAACGATTACAACGACAGTGATTGAACTGAAAGGAGCTGCACCATTCTTGCCACTCAACGGTGCCTTTGCCACTAACTAATAGTGCACTCCAAGGTTCAACAATGGGAAGCAAAAGTGAAAACGCCTTTTATTTTTTTAGAAGAATCAAAAGTGAACTACCTCGAGCACGCGCCAAGCTGGTGATCAAGTAGGACGACAACGTCGCACACTCAAACACAAACTCACACATATGCAACAAACAACGCCAGCGTACACGCAGGTACGCCACAAACTCGGCACCAGCAAGAAAATCAGTGAGGACAGCGATTGAATCAGCTTAAGCGCTCGCTCCACCATCGCGCTTCGCCGGCGGCTTGTACGCACCAGCACCCGACGAGCTTGGCGGCTTGTACGCACCAGCACCCGAAGACGCCGGCGGCTTGTACGCCCCAGCGCCAGACGACGCCGGTGGCTTGTACGCGCCCGTGGAGGGCTTGAAGGCCTCACCCGAAGATGCCGGAGGCTTGTAGGCGCCAGCTCCGGACGACGCCGGGGGCTTGTACGCACCGGTGCTGGACGAGCTCGGCGGCTTGTAGGCCCCGGTCGACGCCGGCTCCGCGGGTGCCGCCGCTGCCGGTGGCTTGTACGCGTTGCCGGTGTTCCCCGTCGGCGAACCGGTCGATGGCTTGTAGGCCTCGCCGCCGGTCGCGGCAGGAGGGCGGTAGGCGCCCGCGCCAGAAGACGCCGGCGGCTTGTACGCACCAGCACCGGAGGCGGCTGGCGGCTTGTACGCCCCAGCGCCAGACGACGCTGGTGGCTTGTAGGCACCCGTGGAGGGCTTGAAGGCCTCACCCGAAGATGCCGGAGGCTTGTAGGCGCCAGCTCCGGACGACGCCGGCGGCTTGTACGCACCCGTGGACGATGCAGCAGGAGCGGGAGACTCGACAGCGGCGTCGCTGCTGCTGTTGTTGTTGCTTGCCTCCGGCTGCGGTGCCGGGGACGCCGCCTTCTGCGCCTCCTCCGGCTTCGGCGAGGCCTGCGGCGTCTTCTTGCTTGCCGCGCCAAAGGTCTCCTCCAGGGTCGGCAGGTTCTCCATGCTGATGCCCTGGTTGCGCGGCGCCATGCGGCCCGTCGGGCTCGACGACGTCGGGCTGCCGCTCTCGCCGAGTGTACCGGTGGCGTTGCGGTGGCCGCGCGCGACGAACTTCGCCGGCTTCGCCTCCGCCGGGGCCTCCTCCACGGTTGCGTCCTCCCCAGCAGCCTCGCGCTGCGCCGCCCGCTCCGCGGCCTCGGCGTCCGCCCTCGCCTTCTCCTCCGCGGCGGCGGCCTCCTCCTGCTGGCGCTTCGTCTCCTGGTCGACCTTCACGGCGTCCCACGTCTTGGCGCCGCGGGCGTTCTTGCTCGAGTTGGCGTGGATGGCGACGACCGGCGCCGCCACGACGGTCTTGTCCGCCTTCTCCGGCGCGGGGGAGAGGGCGGCGGCGCCGGCGCTGGCGTCGCTGGCCTCGTTCGACGCCGGCGCGGTCGGGGCCGGGGTGACGGCCGGCAGCGGCTTCGCCTTGGCGGCTGCCTCCGGCGCGATGTCGAGGCCGATGCTGCCGATGTTCATCTCGTCATTGGCGCGCTGCTTGGCGGCCTTCTTCGAGCTCTTCTTCGTGTTCTTGGCGAGAAAAGCGTCGAGATCCATTTTTCCTTCCTTTTTTATCGAGAGAAGAGGAAGAAGGTTGTTTGGTTAAGTTTTTTTTTTAAGAAGGAAGGAAGAGGTGGGTAATCGCGATGGCACAAAACTGAACTACGTTTCTCGGTAGAGCAGATTGATAGAGTGTGCTGAATGGGAGAGGGTTAAAAGCGCAAACAAGAGAGTAAACAGTCACGCGCATCCAGGACGACGGAAAGAAAGAGTAAATAGAAGATAGAAGGAAAAGTTGAAAAAAAAAAACCAAGGTGCACACGCAATGGCAAGCATCGTCGAAAAGAATGACAACAAGAAAACGTTCCCTTGCCCTTGAAGGTCGCCACAACTGCTTTACAACAGTCAATACACATTTACAAATGGTTGCCTTTTAAGAAGCGTTGCCTAGTAGGATATTGGAAACAGCACAGAACGCTGTTTTGCAAAGGTGCTTGTATTGACCATACAAAGCAAACAGGCGTGATACGCAGTACCGACGTAAAAAGCATTGTTTTGTTTTTGGAGGAAAAAAGTGGAACATTACTATACAGAGGTAATCTTGATGACGGCGCGAAGCTAAAGCGGAGAAAAAAAGAGAAATAAACAAATACTTAAAATCAGACCTTTAATAAGGAAAATATAAATTCTAAAAAAAAGGTAGGTTCCAAAACGCGGCGCACTCGTAAGCAAGTGTATTTAAAAAATGAGATACATTGAGGGGAAAAAAGGCCAGTAAAACGAGATGCGCAAAATGGAAAAAGAAAGGAGTAGTATTACGGTGCAAAAAGGATTGCACAGACCAACCGCACAGGGTAGATAGTAAAAAAAAAAAAAAAGCGCACAGGATTGAGCAGCGTGAAGAGCATATGTACATGGTTTTCAATTAGGAAAAGAGAAAGCACACCTCCAACAGGAAAAGAAAACAAAGCCTCGACCAATCAATGTTCAAAACAGTGAGGAGATTCAAAGATACGCAGACATGAAGGGAGCACGCGTTAAAACTGCGAAAAGGTCCTCAGTGCAAGACGTCCACCGTGGAGTAGTGCCGCCCGTCGCTGGCGTCGCTCGAAGTGCCAGAGCGCATCTTCTTGCTCTTCTTGCTCTTCTTTTTCTTCGCCACAGGCGGCGCAGCATCCCGCATCTTCGCAGAGCGGTCCAGCGACGCCGCAGCGCTCTCCGTGTCGTCGGCAAACGTCTCCTCCACGTACTCCGGCACCGTCTCCTCCACCGAATCAACATCATCCTCCTCCCCCGCAAAGGGCAGGGCGGAGTTCTTGTGACTGCCGCGGTGCACGTCATCTGCGTCGTCCTCGTGGAAGGGTCCACGCAAACTCCGTACGGCGTCTCTGTCGCTTTCCGCGCCCATCTCGTCATCGTTGAAGTCGTCGCGGTCGTCGGGGCCGACGGAGTGGGCGTCGACCACACCGTCGTCCTCATCCTGCAGACTCGCAGAGAGCCCCGTCTGGTGGTTGTGGTGGTGATGAGGTTGAAGAGAGGAGCTGTTGTGGTGGTGACTGTGGTGGTAGGGAAAGGCAGCGTCGTCTTCGCCGCCAAGATGCATTCTGCCCTCCACAGCAAGGTCATCCAACTCCGCAGTGTCGTCAGCGAGCTTGGAGTCGGCGAGATCATGCTTTGCATCGCGTTCCTCCTCTTCCACATCTCCTTCTTCTTCTTTTTCCAGCGTCTGATGCTCGGCACCGGCACTACGGGCACTGGTTTTTTGCTTTTTGACGTTCTTCTTCGTCTTTGCTTTCTTGTTGTTGTTGGTGTGGGCGACAGCGATGAGGGAGCTGCGACGGCGGTCCTGTGCTGCCTGCGCCTGCCGCGCTGCCGCCACACGAGGGGAGTGCGTGGGCCACTGCTTCGACGGCGTCGCGGCCACCCCCTCAATCTCCAAACCGCCCCGCTCGCCACCTCCGCTTCCGCGGTGCTGGGCGTTCATCTCGCTCTGCAGCTGCTGCATGTCCAGCAACTCGTGCAGCTCGAGCTGCCTCTGTGGGTGCTGATCTCGCGGAACGGCGCCATCCGAGAAGTTGTCCGCGTCGTTGCTCACCGCCTCGTCGGTGAAGTCGTCAACGCTGGCGGCAGCAACCGCAGCCGCCCCGCCGGCTGGCGTGAGGAAGTGCTCCGTCTGGAAAAAGGAAGGCTCCTCCTGTGCATCGCGCGACGCGGCACGCTGCCCCTGCCTTTGCGGTGGACCAGGCTGCGCAAGCTCGGCAGAGTCGTCGGTTACGCCGGCCGCCACATCCACTGCACTTAGGTAAATGGAGTTCGTCATGCCCTCGCTGCCTGCCCTGCCAGCCTTGTCCTTTGCCTTGGTCTTGTTCGCATTACTGTTGCTGACGCTGCTGCTGCGACGGCCCGTGGTGGTGGGCTTCGACAGCGGGGGCTTTGGCGCGAGGGTGTTGAGCCGCGTCTTGTTGTTCGCGCCGGCCTGACCCAGCGGCGGGGCCGTCGCGACCGTCGTCGTGGTCTGACTGACGCGCCGATTCTTTTCCGGCGCGCTTGCCGGAGCCCCGGGCAGCGTCGGCAGCAGCGGCGCCTGCGAGGTGCGGTGCTTGTCTCGGTTGCCCATGAGCGACAGCGGGGTGCCGCGCGCACGTGTCGGCTTCCATTCGCGCGAGGCGGGCGAAAGCAAGTCGCCGTTGCTGGCGTTGTTGTTGTTGCTGCTGCTCTGCAGGCTCCTGCGCTGCTTTTGCGCTTTTGTCGTCTTCTTTTTGGAGGAAGTCACGCCCGATGCGGGGCCCGCGTCCGCCACGTCTTCGGCAGCGTCGTCGTCGTCGGCGAGTTGAGTGGACGGCGGACTGGTCAGGCCCGTCAGCGTGGGCAGCTGCATGCCCGTGCCGTTCGCCCGCGCGCCACCGTCCGGACCCCCCGCTTTCACGGTTGCCGTGTTGCCCGCGCCGTTGTGCGTCGCCTCGAAGAGAGCCTCGCGGAGCTCCTCGACCTCGCGCTGCTGCCGCTGTGCCTGCTCCTTCCAGTAGGCCTCCTGCTGCTTGTGGGCCTCGACGGAGCGGCGCAGCGTCTCGGCCTGCGCTGCCTGCCGCTGCAGCTCCTGCTCGTACTGCTCCTCCCGCCCCTTCATCTCCCGCAGCAGCTCCTCGCTCATCTGCACGCCCTCCTCGAGCTCCGCCACGTGGGTCGGATCGGGGGCGGTGCGCAGGGCCTCCTGCATAACTCGCAGCTGGTCCCGCATCTCGCGAATCACCCGCGCGGTCGGGGCCTCGTTGAGCTTCGCGTGGTTGACGACGCCGCGCGCCAGGGTGGCGTAGCGCAGCGTCGACTCCGTCTCCCCGACGTTCGCCGCGCACGGCGAGACGTTGGCGCACATGACGGTGAAGCTGTTGCCGCCGAGGTTGTCGGACAGCACGTAGGTGAGGAGGCTCTCGCGGTAAGGGATGACGACGGCTTTCTTCGTTTTCCCGGCTGCCCCGCCGCCGCCGCCGCCGCCGTTGGCGATGGCGCGGTTCGCGATGAGGCCATCCAACACGCGACGCAGCGTGGAGAGGGAGGCGTTGATGCTGTTCGCCTCCGCGAGGTGCTTGCCCGTCGTCTTGGACTGCGTGTTGCGCTCGCTGCCGGCGAGGTCGACGAGGTTGATTTTACTGAAGGTCTCCAGCGCCACCTCCTTGCCGCGGACACGGCCGCCAGTGCTTTCGCGCTGCGTCATCTGAAGCTGGAAGATGGCGTGCGAGCGGCTGGACTTGGCGTTCATGGCGGTGCTGGCTTGCGTGCGCAGCGCGTTGCCCTGCTGCAGGAAACCCTCGCACTCCGCCCAGGTCCGCACCGGCACGCTGGTGAGCCCGTCGACGTAAATGCCCTTGGACGGGTGGTGGCGCACCTTAAGAGTGCGGTACTCGTCGCTGTCGACGTCCTTCTTGTCAAATCGACTCTTGTAGTGGAGAATAGCGTTCTTCGGACGCTGCTTCAGCAAGTCGCGCACCTGCTCGTTGTAGATCTCCATGTACGACAGCTGCAGCGACACGGGTGCCTGCGCCGCCGCCGCCGCCGTGGATGCCGCACGCCCGTCCACGACACCGTTGCGTGCCGCGACTTCGGCAAAGAGGAGCTGGCACAGCCGCGGAATGAGGCCGGGGTGCCGATCTGTGCCCATCATCGTGTACGTCTTGCCGCTGCCGGTTTGCCCGTAGGCGAACATGCACGTGTTGTACCCGTGCAGCGCCGCCTCCACGAGGGGGACGGCGAGCTGCTGGAAGATGACGACCTGCTCCGCCTCCGCCTGCTGCTCCTGCGCCGGGGTGTGCGTCGACGGCGCGTGGGACGAGGCCGGGGCATCGTCGCCGTCCATGATGACGTACGACGCCGCCGTCGCGTTGCGACTTCCCCCTCGCCCGTGTGCGTTGACGTCCGTGAGCTGCGCATCCAGCTCGACGTTGGGGGCGAAGCTGCTGTACACAAAGTCGTAGGTGAAAGCGTTGCGCACCGGTGCGTTGGTGAGGCCGTCGCCCGACAGGTGCTGCGCATCCAAGATGGCAATCGTCGTGCCGTCGCTCTCGACCTCGACCACCGGGAGCGGAACATCGTCGACGTCGAGCGAGGCCCGGTCGTGCGGACTGCCGTTGTCGTCGTGGCGACGGTGGCTCCAGGTCACGTCCAGTCCGGTCTGCGTGGCGTTCAGCGACCGGTGGCCGGGGCCGAAGGGCTGACGCAGGGCGGCCTTGGCACGCCGTGCCTCCTCGGCGTCCCCTTCCTGCGCCTCGGCGGCTCGCCGCTCCTGCCGCCACTGCCGCACCTCGCGCTCGGTGAACGGGCGGATGCGGGCTGCGACGAGAATGCGAAAGTCGGAGGCGTCGCGCCTGTCCGCCGCGGCGCTCACACAACTGCTGCTGACGGTGCCGTTGGCGGACTCGTCCAACACGTCGCCGTCGTCGTCGCCGCCCATCACCGGCGGGGATGCGTGGCGGCTGCGTGTGGGATTCTTCTTGCGTTGGGTGGAGGCATTGCGGAGTGGCGCGCCAGTCCTCGCCCCTGTGATGGAGGGCAGCAGCGACATTCCAGCACTACAAGATTACAACGCCACCAACGCGGGCTGCAAAAACAAAGCTTCAAATAGAAGGCGTCTGAAGAAGCTTGAATTCACCTTTGCAAACGAAAATAAAGCAATCAGTGGAAAAAAGAAAGACGTAAAAATACAAAGAGCGAAGTGTTTTTTTTTTCTCGAGAATCGGGCTGTTGAGCGACACACCATACAACACTACCGGAAAAACTGTGCTTGTAGTGTTCAGTGGCTCGAGGATGAGTAGCACTTCTAGTAGGAAGGAAAAACACATGCGACCAGAAAAACGTGAAGGGTAAGAAAAGGTAAATGAGAAAAAAAGTTTAGCAACGATATACCACTCCTCCTCTGTTCTGCAGCGAAGAAACTTTACACTTCTATTCGATTGTCTTCTTTGGCGTTGCTCGAGGCAGTGCCAGCTGTCCTTTTTCCTCACCTCTCCACCGTCTTTTTTCCTTGACGGTCGCTGGACAACTCAGCAAGCGTAAATGCACTTCCCTGGTGCGCTAAAGCATCTTTTCTTCTCACGGAAAGTTTGAGACCTTTTGGCATTCAAGGATGTCTCTTCGCCGGTATTTCTAGTACGCATTGCATTTTGTTCTTTTTTTTTTTTATGTCTGAAAACAATTCAATGCAATTGGTGCATGAAAGCAAAACAGGAAAAAGTGCCCGACACAGGCGTAGTATACATAAACAAAAGGAGAAGGGAAACACAGCATTCTAGATAACAACACATGAATAAAAGCAGCGTTGACAGGGAAAAGTCGATCAGAAAAAAAGAGGGAAAAAAGCATAGACAGCGGAACAATCCACATGCACGTAGAAGATAACAAGAGGAAGCGACAGCGCTTGTCCATGAACAAGGAGAAAGAAAACTTTTAGTATCTCCTCGCTTCCACTTTTTTTTTATATCCTCACATCAGCTCACTTTGCGTATTTACATCGTTGTGGAAGGAGCTGACCCAGCCGCCGGTGCCGGCGCACTCGCGGCAGCCTTTGCGCTCGCCTGCTGCTGTTGTTGGCGGCGCTGTTGCAGCAGACTGCGAGTGCCTCCGACTACGGGCTTTCCCGCGGTGGACAAGAGCGCGCGTTGTTGCTGTTGCTGCTGCTGATGGAGTTGCTTCTTGTCGTTGGCGTACTTCATCACGGCGGTGCGCTGCGACTGCATGCGGCGGACGTGCTGCCGCACCACTGCGGCCTGCCCCTCCGCAATTTGCACCTTGCGCTCCCAATTCTTCACCGCCTTCTCCAGCTCCACCTCCTCCGCCTTCTGCGCCATGTACTCCTCAATTTTGGGTGCCTTGATGGCCTCCTGCTGCGACTGGAGGGCGTCGTGCTTCGACTCCGCCTGCACCGCCTCCGCCGTCGCCGTCGTGATCTCCTTGTCGCAGCGGGACAGGTACTCGATGCGGCTCTTTGACTCCCGCTTCAGCCGCGTCTGCTCGCTGGCCAGGTCGTTCAGCTGCCCCATCAGCTGATTCAGCTGCTGCACCGTGCGCGTCGACGTCCCTTTCAGCTCCGCCAGCTCGTTGTTCTTCGCCGCCATGCGGTCGGTGAACTGCTTGTGCTCGATCCGCAGCTGCTCGAGATCGACAGCCTGGAACGCCTCCCCGGCAATGCGGCGCTGGCGGACCAGCTGCTGCGCACGCGCGATGTCCTGCTCGACAGCCTGGCACTGCACCTCGAGCTTGTCCAGAAAGTTCACCTGCGTGGTGTGGCGGCGCTCCAGGTAGCGCAGCAGCTCGTCCGCGGTCGTCGCGGCAGCTGCGGCAGACACCGTCAACTCTTTCGTCTCCTCAAACGGGTTGTGACGTCGCGCTGCAGCAGCAGCACCCGTCGCCGAAGCTTTCCGCGCGTCCGCGTCGACCTCGGTGTCGCCGATGACCTCGCGCTCGAACTGCAGCACCTCCAGCTGCAGCTCCTGCTGCCGCCGCATGGCCTCCTCGACGGTGGCGACGAGCACCTCCTGCACCCCGTCCGCCTCCTTCGTAATCCGCTCTTCCTGACTACGCAGGCGGGCCGTCTCCTGCCGCAGCAGCGCGGCCTTGTCGTCGACGCGCATGAAAAGATCGAGCGCGCCGAGGGAGCGGCGACGGTAGCTGCGGCCACGACGGCTGTTTGGGCTGCCACCGCGATGCGGTGCGATGACTGCGTTGTTGTTGGTGTTGTTGGTTGGGCCGCTGCTGCTGCCGCCTGTGGTGTTGTCGGTGCCCATCACCGTCACGGCGGAAGCGCTGAATTCGTTCTGCGAGGCGCCAATGCCGCTCTTGTCATACGTTGAGTCCGCTAAGCCGTCGCCGCCGCTTTGACCGGCAGCGCCGGTGTTGCCGCCGTTTGTGTCTCCACCTGGGCGGCGCTGCTGCAGGGTCTGCACGTGGGCGCCGAGCACCTCCGTCTCCTCCCGCAGCGCCGCCACCTCGGTCGCGAGTTCGGTGACGGCGTCGTTGATTTCGTTGATGTCGAGGTCCGCCGCATCATCCGCAAAGGCCTCGGCGGACGGGTAGGCGCGCGTGTAGAAGGAGACGAGAAGGGCGTTGAAGTCCTCGTCCGCGGCTGTGGCAGCCCCGCCACTGTTGCTGCGACGCCGACTGCGTGGGGAAGGGGTCCCGGCACTGTCCATCGCACAGACACACAGACACACAATCAGCGAAAGAGCGTCTAGGTAGGTAGGTGTGGAAGGGAAACAACAAAAGTGAAACCAAAAATGTGCACAAAGCAGGACGGTGCTTTGTCGCACCTTTTACACAGGAAAAAAAAGACCGCTTTGGTTTGTGTTTATTGGGAGGTTTTTTAGTTTGTTGCGAGAAGGGAATAACGGGGAAGAAAGGATGATCAAGTGGTAAAGTTGGAAAGCTGCTACATTTTAACGCTGTGCGGGAGAGAAAAATCTACGTTTCATTTCTGATCTTTACGTCTGCTCGTTGCAGAAAAAAAAAACGGTTTTTTGACAATAAAATTAGTAGACGTCTTTGAAAAATTGTTGTCGCATTGTTGAAGAAAACCATCCCCGCTCTGCAACGCCACACGAGGCAGACCACAGCCGCGATGAGTTGCTCTTATTTCCAGCAAATTTTCGAAGTAGGAATCTAAAACAGAACAAAAAGCAAGGTGTTGTGCAAGTGTGATGGAAACGAAAACAGAAATGACGAAAAGAAAATTGTGCTTCGGATACGTGTCGAACGCGAAAAAAAGGTGGAAATGTGAAAATACACTGGCGTCTACAGCACTTTGACAGCGAGTCGAACAAGGGAGAAAGAGAGTCTCCCTTATGGACAATAAGATCAGGAACACGAGCGAGGAAGACAAAAAATGAAAAAATAAAGGTGGAAGCGGTGCGACGATCCCGGCGCTTTTCACACGCTCGACATGGGGTTAGGATGCTCCGATGCGGGCCGCGCAGCAGCCTCCGCTGACGTGCCCTCTGGCGGCCTTCCAACGCCACCGTTGCCGGCTCCCCCCACCGCGCGATCGCCCACATCGTCGCCGTTCTGCTGTTGCGGTGGGGGCTGTGACGGCGCAGGAGACGAGGTGGCGGCGGCGGACGGCGTGTGGGAGGAGGCGGTCGGCGTTGCGGTCGCCGCTGCTGCCGCTGCCGATGCCGCACGCGCCTCCAGCAGACGGATGGGCTCCAGGAATGGGTGCTGGATGGCCTGCGAGCAGCTCATGCGCTTCCGCGGGTCGTACTGCAGGAGCTTGTCGATGAAGTCGTAGAAGGTCTCGTAGGTGGCCTCGTCGTGCCCCGGCTGCCCGGCGCGACACCCACGCGGTCCGCCCGTGTACACGCCGAGCACCTTCTCCAGCGGTGTGCCGCGGCCCTCGGCGCGGACGGCGTACGCGGTGGCCGACTCCGTGTCCTCGACCTGCGCTGCGCGGAGGAAAAACGGCGAGCCTGGCGCGTGCCCCGGTGCCTCGGTGAAGGGCGTCAGCGTCGGCGAGGGGGACGTCGTGAAGGCCAGCAGCGGGGACGCGGCTCGTTGCTGCTGCTGCTGCTGCTGCTGCTGTTGTTGAAGGAGTGTCTGCGCCGCCATTCCTCCAGCAGTGTTGCTGCTGCTCACCCCGCCGGTGCCCTCGGCAGCACAGGTGTAATACAGGCGAGTGCGCTTCGGACTCGCGGCAATCATGTAGTCCGGCAGCGGGCCACGCACCATCGTAAAGTACGCAATCATGTCCGCCTCATTGTTGCCCTGAAAGAGAGGCCGGCCGGTGTGCATCTCGGTCAGAAAGCAACCCAAAGACCATCGATCAATCGCGGTGGTGTAGCCGAGCTCGAGAATCACCTCGGGGCTGCGGTAGTAGCGGGACTGGATGTACTTGGGCATGACCACCTCCACATCCGCAGCGCTCGCCGCCGTCGCAGCACCAGCAGCAGCAGCAGCAGCTGAGCCCGGTGCGTCACTCACACTCTCCGCAGCTGTCTTTGTCGCTGTTGCCGCAGTGGAAGCGGAGGTGCCCGAAACGCCCTCGGCACCGTCGCGAGACGCCACGACATCGCCTGCGGCAGGTGCGGCGGACCCTGCCGGAAGGGCAGAGGAGGGGGAGGAAGCGGACGTGGAAGAAGGAGCCGACGGACGGACCGGCGAGGCACCGCTTCGCCCACCCGAGCCGTCCCACGGCGGTCCGGGCGATGCGCTCGGCGACGACGGCGGCAGCGGCACCAGCGCCGGCGGCAGCCGCCACGTTGCCTGCTGCTGGTAGCACGCCGAGCCGAAGTCGATGACACGCACGCCGCTGCGGCTCGGGTCGCGCAGCAGCACGTTCTCCGGCTTCAGGTCGCAGTGGATGATGGGCGGCTGATGCTGCTCCAGGACGAGCAGCACCTTCACCATCTGGTAGGCAAACTTGCGGGTGAGGTCGAGGCTGACGCCGTTGTGCCGCGTCAGCGTGATGAGCTTGTAGAGGCTGAAGCTGAGCGGCTCGAAGACGAGCACCATGTGGCCCTTCCACGAGAACACCTTGCGCAGCTGCACCACCAAGTTCTGCAGCGAGGCGTCGTTGTTCAGGTGTGCCACCACCTGGGCCTCGAACCAGCCCTGGCTCTCAAAGTACGGCCCGCTGCGGATGATTTTCACCGCCACGGGCTCGTTGTACTTGCGGTCGATGCAATGCAGCACCTTGCCGAAGCTGCCTTGGCCGACCAGCTCTTTAAACACATAGCGGTCTGCGATGATCTCGCCCTCGCATGGGATGTAGTGCCCGGAGGTGTCCTCGTACTTGCGGGCGGCGTACTTGGCCGGCGCCGCCAGCAGCTTCTGCCGCTCCTGGTAGAAGATCTCGTTGATCGTTTGGTAGACAGACATGATGTTCTGCGACAGCGCCACCGTCGGGCGGTCCTCGCCGCGGGGCCGTGCGTAGCGCGCTGCATTCGTTGTCGTGGTGGTGGTCGTCGTCGACGCGGTGGACACGCCGGACCGGCTGACACCGCCCGAGTTGGTGGCGGACGGCGGCGGCGGCTGCGAGCCTGGAGAGGCACCACCACCGCTGCCCGCGTCGACACTCAGCGGTCCGCCGCCTCCCTGCATGGAGGGCGGCAGCTGCGGCGGTGGCGGGTGCGACGGTGGCCGTGTCGAAAAGAAGGGCGGGTCGGCGCCGCTGCGTCGGCCACCGCTGCCACCGCTCGCGGCGCTGCTCCGTCGCCCGGGCGGCTGCCCGGACGCGGAGGATGACGGGCCGTGCGGCAGCGGGAGCGGCATTGGTGCTGGCGCACTCGATGCGGCCGCTGCAGCTGTCGTCGCGTGCTGCGGTGGCGACGCCGACGGCTCGGTGGCGCCGTGGGCAAAGGCGGAGTCGCGGTGCGCCATCCTGTGTGCTGGTCCTTCTGGTCCAGTGAATGGGACGGCGGCGGGGGTGGTGTGCGCGTACGGATCGGCGCTGGGTACTCCGCCAGGTCGGTTGCGGCCCACCTGCGAACGATACGACGGCACTTGCTGCTGTTGTTGCTGTTGTCTGCGGGGTACTGGGATTGTATCTGCGTGTCCACCTCCGACGTTATTGCTGGCGATGGTGCTGTTCGTGCTGCGTCCGCCATCGCTGCGTCTACGTGTAAAGTCAGGGTTACTCCGATGGTTGGGGTAACCGCCACTGCCACTGCCACTGCCACTGCCACCTCGCCACTGTGGGTCGGACGAGTGTCCAACAGCCCCACCTCCACCACCTCCAGGGACGGCGACGGTGTAGGCGGGAGTAGCATCGCTCACGTGACGGTAACCTCCCATTGACGCCGTCGGTGGTGACGAGGTGGCAGAGGATCCGGCGTAGAAGCCCCGTTGCGGCTGCTGGACGTAGTGCTGCTGCTGCTGCTGCTGTTGTGAATACTGTTGGGGGTGGTGCTGCTGCTGCTGCTGCTTCGGCGGTCGGTAGTAGCTCCCTTGCTGTACAGTTTGTGACTGCGGAGGCGGTGGCGGTGGTGGTGGTAACTGTTGTCCCTGCTGCAGCGGCGGGTACGGAGCGGCACCTGCCAATGCGAGGCGGCCGGCCGCATTCTCCGCCGATGCGTTAGCCATGAGCGAGGAGGAGGACGATGGTTGCAGCTGTGCGGTGACGTCCACGTGTCGCGATGAAGGCGGTGCGTACGGTGATGATGAGGAGCCTGCCGCCGTTGGGTTGTTCTCCGCGTGGAACGTGAAGGCGGAGCGCGCGTGGCCAGTCACATGGCCGCTGACGGCGCCTGCGGAGCGCTGCGCGAGGGGAGGGGAGGCGGAGGGGTTTGGCGGTGCCTGCGGGGCTGTCCCGCTCGCAGGGGACGTGTGGGAAAGCCAAAAGGCGCTGAATCGATCCCCACTCATGGATGTTGAAAAAAAAAAAGGGGTGTACGTAAGTAAAACTCAACTGGAAACGTTCACCTCAATGTCAATGGATGCTTGTACACTAAACTGCGCAGAAATGTAAGAAAGTTGATTGTTAAGCGCGTGAACCAATAGAGAAATTGCCAAAAAAAATTGTATATGTAAAAAGTTGTGGTGATCAGGTAGAAAGGAGCCAAAAGTTGTGATCAACCACAAGACCAAATAGAAGGTAGTAAGTGTCGTGAAAATAAGTAGCCGAAGATACCGGTGGATATAAAATGTATGAAAGCTATTGTCTTTTAAGGGTGCTTTGTATCGTAGTTTTCTCTATTGAAAAAAAAAAGTGTAACTGGAATTGTTTTATGAAACGTCGCTCTAAAACGGATATCGTGATTCTTTAAAAAGCTCTGTGGCCAAGCATAAAATTCCACAGAGGGGGGGAAACAAATGTGTCGAGATTCTAATAATACAGATTGCCGATCAATAGTATTCTTTTGACCCGGTTTCACGGCATTCACTTCCCCTACCGACGATTCGTTCTACAAGAGGAAGATGCCGTCACAACGAAATCAGAAATTGGGAAGCTCAGGCGCAATTGTAGGGAAAGCTGCGTTGGCTTTGCTTCACACAATTTGTTCCAAATGCTGGCTTTCACTGTGGGTAAGAAAAGGAAAAAAAAAATCGATGATGGGAAAAAGAACGAAAAAAAAAAACTGTGGCAATGAAGAAAAAAGCCAAGTGGACCGCGCTTAAAAGCTGTGAGTGAGCGTGATCGATTCTTTTACTTTTTTTCCTGCCTATTGTTTTCTATGATTGAGGACGTATTGGTACAGTTGACGACCGTCAGTCGTAAAACACTTCGTGCTCTGATTAGTGACCAAAATAAATAGAGGTTTTAATATATAATAATAAAAAAGCAGGGACCGAAGCAAACAAAACAGAGAGGAGGAGACGGGAAAGGGGGAAGGTAGTCTTCCCCTTTTTCTTTTTTGACGTCTTCTACCTGGCAGCTCTACGTTGAGTTATAAAGTGAGAGCAGAACAAACAGATTCGTGTCGTAATGGTCACTCGTTGAGAGAGGAAAGAAGAGGGAAAGAGAAGCAGTGAGTGAGAGAAAATCAGAGATGTGATCGAATGTAAAGGCCTCTAAAACAGATGAATCAGAGTAAATCGCACACCACAAAAAAAAAGCACCAGATGTAGCCTTTTGCCGCGCAACAATGACGACTCGGGCATCAATCTCACAATCATTCGAAGTCACTTGTGGATGTGTACGCGCGTTGCGCATCAAGAAGACCTGCTCTGTCCTTCTATATCGCTCTTTCAACCAAAAAAAAAAAGCCAAAGTCGTTCTGTTTGCGTTTGTCACTGTAGCATTCTCATAATTTCGTGACATAAAAAATCGATGAAATAGGCGGTGAAACAGCGCACATGCATCGAAAAAAAGTACTCCATTCTTATTTTAACGAAAACAAGAAAAACTTTAAAATGATATAGCGTCAGCGTGCAGCTCTTACGCCGCGTTACTGCGTTGCACGAGAATAAGTAGAAAGAAGCAGGTTTTTTAAAAGAAGATAAAAAAGACACTTGTACTGCGTGTGCGTGTGTATAAAAAAACCTGTATAGTAAAAAGGTTTAGAAGAATTGCGGTGTTTAACCCGTACCAACGCGCGCGTGCATCTGCGTGACCGCATTTGAGGAGGAGCAGGAAAAAAAAAGCAAAAGAGAATCTAATCTGGAAACGAGAAATTATCAGTGTGCGTTGCTTTTGCAAATTCGCACCAATTTTAAAGTTAGAGCGATACGATCCGCTTCGCTTGTGCATAGCGTCGTTCTCGACTTTCTCTCTCTCTCTCTCAAACCTTTTTTTTTCCTTTTTTGCAACTACTGCCGGCGCCTCTTAGCGGCCAGGGCCGCGGTCTCCTCGCGGTAGTACTGCCGCTGCTCCTCCCTCTCCGCAGCCTCGGCGGCCTTCTTCTCCTCCAGCGCGTGCAGCAGGCTGAACTTCTTTTGCTGTTCCCGCATTGTCTCCATCACCGACACGGGCGACGCCACACGCCGCACCATGTCCTCGGCCTTCTTCCGCGCCAGCCGGTGCGCCACGCGGTCGTTGCCCGCAACGGCGACGTCCTGCTGATTCACCAGGTCCTGCAGCAGCTGTGTCTCACTGCGCTCCTTTGCCCGCTTCTTGACCTCCTCAGCACCACGACCAGACAAGGCACCACTGGCGTCGGTATCATTCGTGGCCTCGTCCTCGGCTTTGACCGGCACAAGCATGCCAAAGTCACGCTCCTGCTTCGGCTCCGTCTTGACGCGCTTGACGGGCTGGGCAGTGCCGTCGGCCACCTCCGCACTGTCCTCGTCCGACACGCTGATGCTTTCGCTGTCGCTGTCGCTGTCCGCGCCGGGCACGGTGCCGCCGTAATCGCCGAGTGTTTCATCCACGACCGCAGCCGACCGTCGCGACGATGCCCCGGCTGTTGCCGCAGCTGCTGCTGTTGAGTTGTGCAGCTGATGGGCCGTCAGCAGGTACCGCTTGTCCTGCGGCACGCGCGGCTCGTACTCGGAGCCGAGCAGGAAGTTTTCCATGAAGCTGTCCTGCACGTGGAAGAAGCGCTGCAGCTCCGGGTCCTTGAGCACCTTGTCCGTCACGTACATCTTCGCCAGCTGCCGCCGCAGAATGGCCTCCTCGACGCTACCGCTGGTGATGAGGCGGTAGACGCACACCTCGCGACGCTGGCCAATGCGCCACGCCCGCTCGCGCGCCTGCACATCGGTGATGGGATTCCAGTCCGGGTCGAAGATCACGACGCGGTCGGCGCCGATCAGATTGACGCCGATGCCGCCCACGCGCGTCGTCAGCAGCGCGACGAAGATGTTCTCGTCCTCGTTGAAGCGGTCCATCAGCTCCTGCCGATGGTGGCCGTTCGTGGCGCCATCCATGCGGATGTACGTGTAGCTCTGCTGCTCGCACATATTCTCGATAATGTCGAGCATCATGCGCGTCTGCGAAAAGACCAGCACGCGGTGGCCAAAGGCCTTCCACTCCTTCAGCATCATCAGCAGCGCGTTCAGCTTCCCGCTGCCCTGCAGGTTCACCGCGTTGTTGCTGCGGAAGGAGCGGTGCTGACCGGGACGCAGGGGGCCACGCCCAGCCGCCGCCGCGGCGCCGTTGCGGCTCAGCAGCATGCGGTCCTCCTCGTCCGCTCCCTTCTGCACGGCATAGATGTCGGAGTGGTTGCAGATCTGGCGCAGCTGGTTCATGAGACGAAACGACTCGAGACGGACACCGCTGTTGTTGCGCCGCGTCGCCATGTTCAGCCGCGCACCTCCGACGTGCAGCGAGCCGGAGCTGTCGCGGCCGTCCCTGTCCAGCCCGCCGGTGCTCGAGCCGTACATGACCGTCTGCGCGAACAGACGCTGCACCACGGGCGAGGACAGCACCTGCAGGTACTGCTCGAGCTGCTGGTCCGTTAGCGGGACACGCAGCACGCGCTCGTATTTGGGTGGCAGCTTCGTGTTGACCTGTCGCTTGAGGCGGCGCAGCAGGAATGGGGCAATGTGGTTTTGCAGCGCCTTGGCACACTCAACGGCGGTGGCCAGCGCCAGCGGTGTGGCCCGCACGTTGCGGCTCTGCGCAATCGGGGTCTCGAACTCGTCGATGAAGCGGTTCATCGTGCCAAGCAGGCCGGGTCGCACAAAGTCAAAGAGACACCACAGCTCCTTCAGCGAGTTCTGAATCGGGCTGCCGCTGAGGATTAGACGATGCGGGGTCGTGAACGACTTCGCCGCCAGCGTGATGCCCGCCTCCGGGTTGCTGATCTTGTGCCCTTCGTCGAGGATGACGTACTGGAAGCCCGTGCGCTGCAGCAGCGCACAGTGCACCCGCATCGCGGCGTAGGTCGTGATGACAATCGCCGGCGTGCCCTGCACAGAGCGCAGCAGCGAGTCGCGCGTGCCGTCGCTGCCGCTGCTCTCGTGCATGACGCAGGACCGCATGTACGGCGCCCAGCGGTGCAGCTCCGCCAGCCACTGCCGCAGCACCGTCATGGGCGTCACAATGAGCACCGGGCCGCGCAGCATGCAGGAGTGGTGCAGCGCGTTGAGCAGCGCCGCGATCTGAATCGTCTTGCCGAGGCCCATCTCGTCACCAAGAATGCCGCCGGCGCGTCGGGCGTGCAGGGCGAGCAGCCACAGCAAGCCCTCCTGCTGGTAGTCGAGGAGGCGGTTGTAGATGGTGGCGTCCATGCGCACACCGGGCACCAGCGTCACCTCCTCCATCTCCAGCACCAACTCCTCCGCCGCCGTGTCCGCAGGCGGGGGCAGCGACGTCTCGCGGGTCTGCGACAGCGTCGCTGGGGTGCTGGTGCCGCTGGTGTTGCCCCCGCGGTGCAGCTGGGTCGTTGCGCGATGCATCGCCGCCGCCACCGCCGCATCGTCGTCGTCCTCCATCAGCGCGTCGACGTCGATGACGGAGTCGCCGTCGCTGTCAGCCTCGGTGGCATTGATAGTTTCATTCTTGATGGATGTCGTGTCGCCTTTTTCTTCCGTCTTCGCCACGACGTTCTTCAGCAGGTGCAGCGGCGTGGCGTCGTCATCGTCGTCGTCGTGCTCGTCTTTTTTCTTCTTCGCTGACTTCATCCCGCGCCCTCTACTGGACGGTGCCGCAACATCTGCGCCTGGTTCCTGCTTCACGCGAACGTCATCGCCTCCGCGGTGGTCGCCGTGCTGGCCTGCCGGCCCCCGGTTCGTCCCGGCAACTGGCACCTTCTCCTCGTCCGCCACGGCGGCGATGGCCAACGCGCTCGGGTGGACGCTGCTGCTCACACTGGAGGCACACGCGGCAAGTCGGCGCTGCTGGTTCGCCAGTGCCTCCAGTCGCTGCCGCTTCGCGATGCGGTCGAGGTAGTGCTCCATCTCCGAGTCGTCCTGGTAGCGGCGCTGCTTCGAGCGGATGTCGGCGCGGGTCACCTGCACGCGGCTGAGCGACGGCAGCACCTCCCCGCCGCTGTAGTCGCTCTGCGTCACCCCGCGCAGGTGCGTCGGCACGCGGTACAGCACGCGCGTCGCCGTCCGCGCCGTCGGAGATGAAACAGCAGCGGTGGCGCCGCTCACACTACCGCTGAGGCCATTACTTCCTGCGCGCGGTGCCCCATTACTACCACCAGCACCAGCAGCGGCCACAGGCGGGGCAGCACCCTTCCCCTTGTTGCTATTGGTGCTGCTGCTGCCTCCCTGCCGGCCAGTGTTGGTGGTGATCGGAGGCGCACGCGACGTCGCCGCAGCGGCCCGCTCCGCTGCCGCCTGCTCCCTCTCCCGCCGCCCCGCCTCCGCCAGCCGCGCGGCCTGACGACGGTCCACCTCCGCCTGGGTCTGCCGCACCGTCGCATCCGCCTTCTTCAGCTCCGCCTTGGCGGCGTTCAGCTGAAAGCGGATGTCCGAAATGCGTCGCGGGGCATCCCCGGCAGCCGCCGCCGTGGTCGGGGAGGCGAGCAGCGGCGAGGACACCTGCTCCGCCGCGAGCTGAGCGTCGCTGAGCTCCATCTCAAGTTCGCTGACGCGGTGCTCGGCTTTTTCGAGGTCGCGCCACGCCTTTTGCAGTCGTTGCTCGTCCTCGAGGGCTGCGCGAGACGAGTTGGCAACGACGCGCGCCGCGACGTCGAGTCGCATCTCCTCTTCATCTTGGAAGGTGCCGAACTGCTGGAGAGTGGCGAGATCGTCCGCCATCGTTTACGAACGTTGCTTGCCTACACACACGAGAGACGATGTACACCGTTTTTATTTTATAAATGGTTATGTGCGCAGCTTAATATAAAAATATGTTTTTGTGTTGTTGTTGTTATTTTTCGTACGCTGATGTGAGACGAGTTGCGGAGGTAAGTGCTTGTACAAGTGCTCAGGCAAACAAAATAGATAAGGAATCACGCAAAATCGGTGTATCAGTCACCCTGCGCAGTGTTTCGCGTGGGGAGCTTTGTGTATGTATTTTAGTTTGTATAGTAGGCTTTTTCTTTTGTTTTTGTTTGTCAGCAGAGCAGCTGCAAGTATTTAGCAAACAAAAAAGAGGGAAAAGGTTGAAGACACTAAAGCAATAATAGTAATAATAGTGAGATGCAAAGAGACGTGCTATTACTAGTTGCACGACTCCTGCAGGAAAAGGGTAGAAGAAACTAAATCAAGATAACCCACGTTGATGTATAAAGTACGACTCAGCTCTCTGTGATGCTGTGTGCAAAAAAAAAAAAAAAGGAAGACAGTCCCAACCGTGAAAGGTGGAAAAAGAGAAGACAAGCAAGAGAAACATCAAGGCGAGGGAAAGAAAATAAGAGAGAGGTAGAATGAAGAGCAATAGCAGAGACGTGTCAGAATTCTGTCAAGCCATGGCGCAAGTGCCCGTGCCACAGAAAAACATCGTTTGTTGTTCATCATATTGACTTTGTTTTCACAGTCGAAACCGGTTTTTTTTTGTAAGTCCCGCTTTTTTTAATAAATATAAGAGCTAAAGCGTCTGACAAACTCTGTGCGACCAGTGTCGGAGCATATATTATATTTTTTTATGGAGTTTTCCGTTTCAGAGCCTCAAGTCTATTTTCTTCCTCTTTTTATCAAGAAGAAAACGACAACAAAAAAAGAATTCCACGCTGCCTATTGGGAAAAACAGAACACAGTTTTTGTTGCCTTTCCGCATCAGCATGCACTCAGCTGAGCTTCACAAGCAACACACTAGTAAGTAACGGCGAAAGCAGCGCATACAAAAAGATGGCGATCACAGTGATTTTTCTTTTTCCTTTGCTTTTGAGCATAAATAGCAGCAATTCTTCTCTAGTTGCTAAATGGAAAAGGAGCATCAAGAAAAAACCGTTTTTGTTCAATTTGGAAAAGGGAAAAGGAACCACATTATCCTCACTGCTGAAGGAGAAGCAAAATTTTAAAAGAATTGTATTCTACTGAAACGGACAAGGGAATATAAAAATAAGTGCACTGACTTTAAAGAGTCAGATAAAAACACTTAGAAAAAAAAAAGGCAAGCATACAGAAACAAATGGAGAAGAAGAAAAAATGAGAATGAAGCAAGTGGCTAGCGCTGAAACAAGCATAAATAGTCGTCGCAAGAGAGAGAGAGAGAGAGAGCGGGGAAAAAAAACACCTATCGGGCATGCGCAAGAAAAAGAAAGGCTCTAGCTGAGCATTTATCATCCAGAACACCATTCCTACGCTCTCTCACATCGACTTTCTTTATGAGAGTGTTTGCGCTTTAACTTCTCGAGAAAATACACTGGATGAATCAAAGAGATAAGAAAAAAAAGGTACGAAAAGAAGGACTACAATATAATTTAAAAAAGGAGTATGGAGAGAATCAATATAAAATCATTTGCGTTAACAGGCTCAAAGGAAAAGAAAAAAAAATTTTCTCTTTTTAGTTGGCGCTGCTTGTCTTGCGAGACGCCTTCGGGACTGGCTTCCCGTCGAAGCTGAACTTGTAGCCGTTCGGCTCGCCCTCGATGAACATCTCGGTGGATGTTGGCGCCACCGTCACCTCACACGTCATGTCACCGGTTTGCTCGTTGGTGGTCATCGTGGTGTTGCCCATGGCCTGGATCTTGCTATCCTTGCCGAAAACGCAGCGCACCGTCATATTGTATTTAGTCGTGTCGTTGTAGAAGGCCCACTTCTTTTCGAGGTTGTTCTCAATGCGGAAGAGCAGACCGTTGCCGCTCTCCTTGAAGCACTTCACAACGTAGTCGCCAGTGAAGGTGGGCTGACCGTTCTCGTAGTGAATATCGTCGCTCATGTTGAGAACAAAAAAAAATGGCAGGGCTGGCGAAGGTAATGATGATTAAAAAAAAAAGTTGTGTCTTGATGAAGGTAGCGGTAAAAAATTGAAAGCGTGAATTTTTTTTCTTTTCGTTATTTGCACTGGGCTTTGAATAATGATTTTAGTCAAATGTCTTTTTCTTTTTTTTTTTCAATGACAAGCATTGTGGAGGTTGTGAGCATTACAAAACATGAGAGTTTTCCATGTTGCGGTGCCAGAAAAAAAAATAGGACGGAGAATCAAATTGTAGAGAGTGAAAGCAAAAAAATCTTGGCAGTCCATATTTTCGAAAAAGTAATCAAAAAAAGGAATAACCACTGCTTCACAAAGCTCCTCCCATGCAAGGCGGTGAGGAGGTCCGCCAAGCACGGCCGCATAGCCAAGGTTAATGTTTTTTTTTTTTTTAATTTGGCTACACGGACGGAAGTGCATGTGCCATACATGCGGTGGTATCTAGTGGAGTCTGCACAAATGACTCATCTCCGGTCTTCCTACTTTTCCTCATTGCCTTCCTCTTTTTCAGAGGGCAATGGCAACCCTCGAGAGAGAGCATTTATGAAAAGGGGAGAGGAAAAGGGGAGTGGAACGCTTGTTTGCCACAGCTCTTTCGGCACAAACACAAGAGCCCGCGCGCTTTTCACCACCTATGCCTGCAACAGTAAAACCCCAAACTTTTCCACTCTGCATTTCTGTCGGTGTTGCTTCTCTTTTTTTTTGTGTGTTTAGTGTCTACAGGAAGGGAGTGGTGCTTCATAGTAGTTTAAAGTCGCATCAGCAACGCGCTTGTGAGAAAAAAAAAGGACTGTTGTTGGCAACAAGAACAGAAATCTGCAGCGTCCAAAATCCATAGGAAAAGAAAAAAGAGAGAAGAAAAAAAAAACGCAGCAGAGCCGTAAACAATAGGATACTATTGGTTGCGTTATATAGATACACTAACCATTATGTGTAGTATCCTTTACGCTTCTCTGGTTTTAGAATCTTTTTCTCTTCATCATTATCGCTACAGCTTAGCTCTACATAATTAGTTCGGGTTTTTTTTTTGAACGCAAACAGAAAACGTGTTCTCACTGCGCTGCTGCACAATCTCTCGTGTGGCTGCACTGCAGAAAAGAAAGGGACAACTAGAACGAAGCACGTCACCTTCCACCATTTTTATGTTTCGAGCGACATACAAAAATGTATCGGTAAAAAAAAAGGAAAATAAAATGAAAGCGATTTTGTGAAGCCCGCACACGCGCAGTGTGTGGCTCACCAGAAAATAAACATAGATAAAAAAAAAAGAAAAACCAGTATAAATTTCAAATACAGTCGTAAACGAAAAAGAAGAACGAGCAAATGGGGTGACTATTTTGGCACACGGAGCGTCATTTTACGTTGTTGCTCTTCTTTTTTTTTGTGTGCCTCCTTGTCCAACCTCACCTGCCCGCTCCTCTTCACTCCTTTTCCTGGATTTACGCCTTCGGGATCGGGTTGGCCTCGAAGCTGATCTTGAAGCCGTTCGGCTCGCCCTCGATGAACATCTCGGTCGTGGTCGGCGCAATGTGCAGCTCGCACTTGAACTCGCCGCTCTCCTCGTCCTTCTCCATCTTGGTGTTGCCGACAGCCTCGATCTTGCTATCCTTGCCGAAGGAGACCTTCACCACCATGTTGTAGTTCGTCGTGTCGTTGTAGAAGGCCCACTTGTGCTCGTCGTTGTTGACGATGCGGAAGAGCAGACCGTTGCCGTTGTCCTTAAAGCACTTCACGACGACGTCGCCGGTGTAGGTGGGCTGGCCGTTCTCGTAGTTGATCTCAGACATGATGATGGGGGGGAAAGAGACTGGGTTGAAAGAAAACGAGTAAAGAACTGATAGGACAGTTGACACTAAAACACACACAAAAGCAAAAATACAATGTAGTAGAGAAAATGCGTGAAAATCCTTTTTTTTTGTGTGTGTGTGCAATTTGTCAGCAAACAAGAGCAGACAACCAACGTTGAGAGAGAGAAAGGATAAACGCGGAATACGGGATGCAAGAAAACGTAGAGAGAGAGAGAGAGATAGCGGGTAACAATGCGTAAACTCTTTTATGCTCTTTATAACAGTGATTGCAAAAAGAATCTACCTCTTCTTGTCTTGGACGCAAACATACTAGAAAACAAACCTCTTCTGTTGAGCGCAAGGTAACCAATTGTCTCAAAGAAGGGAGAACAGCGAGACGCTTTTTTTTGCGTTTTTAATGAGCTTGTTTTTCTCNCATCCAATGCTGCTTCGCGCGTCGCTGAATGAGCTTCCCTTTATCTCCCTGTGACGGACATAATCTCCTCACTAGCTTGGTGTTGCGTATGCCATCCTATTTGTTTTTTTTTTTGGTTCCCTGCTTCAATTCTTTCGTCTCGCTATGAAAGGAAAGAAAGAGTACAGTACACACACGTACACGACACGGAGATGCCAATGTGCGTGGCAAAACAAGGGACACATCGTAGAAAAAAAGAAATTTCAAATTTGGGCTGCTTTGAAAAATATGAATGTCAGCCACAGCTTTTTTTTACAGTTTGTTTTCCCACATGACTACTCCCTGCTGCTATTGAAAACTTTTCTCCTATTTTAGTATTCTGTCAAACAAACAATAATAATAAAAAGACACAACGCAGAAGTTGCAATTAAATGGCAAAGAAAAAAGGGAAAGGGGGAAAAAAGCGTCCAAGTAAACCTGCAGTTGATTTTCTTTTTCTATCTGTGCTTCTCTTTTCCGACACTAAAGTGCATGCTCAAATTATTCATTGCGAGAAAAATCACATTGTCAATTCTGTTTCCAGATGTTCTCCCTTTCTCACTATGTTTTTTTTTTCTTTTCAAGGTGCGGAAACGTGAGAAAATGCTTCAAAGAAACGCTTTCGTCGCTCGCCCGGGATAGAGGAAAAAAAGGGGGGCTGAAAAAAAGTCCAAAAACGAAAATAAGGTAACAATAGCGTAGCATGGTGAGTCACAGATGATAACATAACATAACGGGTCGAATCAGGAGGAAAAAAAAAAGGTGAACTTGAGAGAGCGTAGGGAGTACTAGCCAATGCCCACGAACTGTGGGGGAAAAAAAAGAAAGCCAAGGACACGCTCACACCATGTGAAAGGTCAGTCAGCGCACACACACACACACACACGCACATCGGTATCTGCAGCCCAGAAGAGCAGGCAAACGCCACACGCGCTCGTATTGTCGCATCTGCCTGTTTTTCTTCACATGAGCGAGAGTACTTTTCACTACCAGCAAAGATACATCTACGTCTCTTGCGCACACGCAGTTGTAACAAAAAGAAAAGAGAGAAAAAAAAAGATGATAAAAAGAAAAAAGGAAGTATGATAGTCTACACAGCGAAACAAATCACAAAGCACAGCTTCAGATAAAAGAGATAACAATTGTTGGCCAAACAGCAATAAGGAAAAAGAAGCTTCAGATAATTATGAGGAGATAATGCGGGATATCCACCGTGTGATAATCACTGGAAGCAGAAACTTGTTTTCAGCTGATGTAATCATCCCATAGCATCTCTCGCGCTATAAGTGGCCCCCTCATGATCTCCATAATCACACAAACAATGTTGTGACCGCTCTCTTCATCTGAAAGCACTTTGTGCCATCGCATATATTTTTTCCCATCTTTTGCCCGTGAAAACAAAACAAAAGAAAAGAGGAA
>JASAOP010002623.1:0-42797 GCA_030849055.1 Crithidia thermophila | reverse complement strand
AGAAGTGAATGCTCTGAAGTGGCGCTACGTCCGTGATGGTGATGCTGCCAGCGCCGTCCGTAATGGTGAAAGTCTGCGAGGTGGTGGACGTTGTGCCGCAGTCGACGGAGAGTGGTTGGGCAATGATCGTGTAGGAGCCGCTGGTTTCGGATGGTCCGCCGGTCACCGCCACGGAAAAGGGAACGTAGGCGCGCAGTGCTGCTTTGTTGGCGGTCGTCGTCATGTCATATGCCTCGATTACCTGCACCGTCGTGTCGGAGCCCACCACGGACGACGTGGACGCCACGCTCTGGCACAGGACGTAGGTTCCCGTAGGCGCCGTGAGGACGACGGAGCTGGAGGTGGTGTAGTGTGTCAGCGTCGTCGACGCGCACAGGGTGTCGGCCAGGGCGGCGCTGCACGCAGCCGCGGCGCAGCTCACCAGGTACAGGGAGCCGCCATTGAGCGTGGGATACCCCACGAGCGTGTTGGTGCGTTGCGCTTGCGCGTAGCGGGAGAGGGAAGTGAAGTGTGCCAGCGTTGCCGTGCCGGCGTCCGCGTAGCCGAGGGAGGTGCTGACGAGGTCACTCTTCTTGGCCACGCAGAAGCGGGCCGTCGTCACACCGGTGTCGAGAGAGGGCACGATAAAAGACGCCGTCGTCCCTGTCGCCGCGTCGATGGCACCACTCGCGTACTGGGTGTATGCGCGGAGGTCGTGCGTGCAGCTGGCCGTGCTCTCCAGCATGACAAAGACGTCGCCGGCCAGTACAGCCGTGTACGTGCTGGGCAGCGTCACGGTGCCCGGGAGCCCGCACGTGAGGGTGGCAGGGTTGGTCGTAAGGGTCGGGGCCGCAGCTATGGTGACCGTCCCAGTAGACTGGTACATGTTGGACGTCCCGACGCAAACCAGGTATGTCGTGCCGACGGAGGCGACGCTGGGGGTGAAGGTGGCAGTGGCGACAGATTCCGCGGCGACGACGGCGGCGCTGGCCGCTGCGGAGATGCTGAGCTGCAGCGCGCTGGAAGGTGCGGATGCTGGGCACGCAGCTGTGGTGGCGGAGTCCAAGAGCAGTGCTGTGTAGCCCTTCAACGTGGGCGCCCCCGGTGCTGCAAAGGAGAGCGTCGTTTCCACCGACGCCACTGCGACGGCGGGCACCACTCGCGCTGCTGAGCTGACCACCTCGCCTGCGATCATCAGCACCGCCGCCGTATCCTGCGAGTTCGACTCTCCACGGTAGCCTACGCACAGTTTCAGGAGACCCACTGCGTCGTACGTGATGGAAAGCGTCGCCGTGCCGGTGAGGCTGGACGTGGCCGTCGCCAGCACGCGTGCCGCAGCGGAGCACGTTGTGCTGTCGGTGAGCATCACCGTCGTGGACGAAGGGACGTCGGTGATGGCGAGGGTCGCGGGAATGCCTGGGAGGACACCGCCTGGGAATGTGGTGGCGTTGCCGTACACGGTGAGTGTGCGCAGGCGGACCGCTGCGTTGTCCAAGACGTTCGCCTCCCTCACACACAACAGCCACTGCCCCGCTGTCGGAAAAGTGACCGGCGTGAGCGTGCCGGCGGCGCTCGAGAGGGGAAACGACATTGTGCTGGTCGAGGCGGCGATGGCGGCGTCGCACGTGGCGTCGTCGGTGTCGGCGGAGGAGCTGTCCTCCGTGCTGGACAGGGCAGGGGCGAGAAACATGTACGCGTCACTGCTGAACTGCACCCCACTGTCGAGCGCGATTGCCAAGGCGGTCTGCGTGCGAAGAGCTGGATAGGTGAGACTGTAGGTGCTGAGGGTGAGCATGCCGAGACTGTAGAACACGGCTGTCGTCGCCTCGCTGCTCTCGCCATTGCTCTGGTCCGTTGTCAGCCGATTCGACACGCAGAGGTACACCGTGCTGGGCGAGTTCTCGGAAACGTAGAACGACGCTGAGGTGCCGCTTTCAGTCGTGTTGCCCGACGCGAGAAGGCCGTCGCAGCGGGAGGTGCTGGCGATGCCCACCGTAAGCACCGCAGGGTCTGCGGTGTCGTCGGCGCTGCGCGTGACGGTGGCCACCTCGCCAAGTCCCATGATGCCGGGCGTACGCGAAAGGGCAACGCTGGGAAGGATAGAGACCACGACTTGATTCACAAAGCCCATCTCCGTCGACGACGTGCCGCTGCGAACACAGGCGTAGTAGGTGCCGGTGGTGGGCACCGTCCAGTCCATTGGGGAAGACCACGGCGTCAGCTGCGTGCCTGACGAAGCGCTGCACGCGGAGGAGGAGAAGAGCGCTGCTTGCAACGTCTGCGCCACATCGACCGCGTCCATCGAAAAATGCATAGATGTGGCTTGGTTGGCGTAGATTGTTTGTGGCTGCACGCCATACTCGGTGACAACGAACGTGCTGAGCGCGGGCACGAACGCGCCGATGCTGCCGACGCCAGCGGTCAAGATGGCGCAAAAGTAGTAGGTACCGCGCGGCACGTTGATCGTCAGCACCGCGTTGCCGGAGGAGGTCTGCTGATACTCCTGCGCCAGCGTCACGCACTGCGGGTCTTGTGACAGCGAAATGTACAGGAAGGTGGCGTCAGCGCTGATCGTGACGGTGCGGTGGCGAATTCCTTGCGTGGTGTAAATGTCGTACGAGTTCGTGCCGTAGATGATGGACCGCGCAGCGAGGACCGACGAGTCGCCGAGAACGGTGGGGATGGCCGCGCAAAGATACGTGATGCCGCGAGTGCCAACATTGACGCTCAGTTCACGCGAGCTTTGTACGGTGGACGTGGTCGTGCCACTCAGCAACGCGGTGCACGCACTTGTGGTGTAAAGGCCCACAACTGCACCAACCGGCGTAGCGGCGTTCAGCTGTAACGTGGACGCGGTATTCAAGTAGGCGTAAGACGGTGTTGTGAGCACCTTGTGTAGCTGCAGAGTTGCAAAGGAGGTGCTACCGGCCGCGCTGCTGCACCAGTACAAGGAGGTCGTCTCTGCCGTCGTGCTGGCGGTCACGGAAATTGCGGTGCCTGTGATGTTGAACAGGCATGTCGTGGCGTTGTAGTTAACGCCCGCCTGCGAACGACCCAGCGTGCAGATTGGGGTTAGGCGCGCACTGCAATCGCTGGTGGAGGAGACGTAAAGCGTCTTGTCCGTGCCTGCGGAAGTGGTGGCGAGGAACACCACATCGACAAGAGGAAGAGCTGGCGTTGTTTGCACGACCACCGAGGAAGTCGCGGCGGCGGCGGCCACGGACGTTTGTGAAGAGCCCACTGCGGCAAAAAGAACGGCAGCAACCGCCAGAACGAGCATGCGAAGAGTTGCCATTTTCGGTCGGCGAAACGAGAAAAATGCGCGCTCAGGGATCACAAAGACACCGATACGCCCTCACAAACCAGAAACACGACAAGAAAAAGAAAAAGAGGGTGAAAGTCAATGATGATCTAATATTTAATTCTAATTTATGAAAATAACTTTGTTTCTATTCCGTGTCGCACACGTTCACCTTTAGTAAAAAAGGGAAAGAGAAAAAAAAGTATGTGGAAGAGGGTTATTCTTGAGTTCCCTTTTAGCGAAAAGTGTTTGGTTTGAAAGATGCAAAGATTTGCTCGAGGCTTCAAATTGCGACAAAGGGAATGAAAAAAAAACTCTTTAATAGATGAAAGTGGCCGCGCTTTAAACCTTGCCAAACTTTGCTTTCTCCTCTTTAGCTTTTCTGATGAATAGAGTTTAAAAAGAAGTTGAGAAAATGAATGATGCAATTCCTTTCGTGAATGCCTCTTTTCCTCGGTGATTGAAAACGGTAATACAACAGAAAAAGTGAGAAGCTCAAAACCAAAGGAAAAGGTGCTCCTTTTTTTTTCACCAACACAAAATGCGTATTCGTGTGAGCTTTCAAACAAAAAAAAAGAAAGGATTTTTTTACACCTGGCAGCAAAAGTCAAAAAAAAAAAAACTAATTTGGGCTCAAAAGCTATTTGTGTGCTTGTAGAAACCAATGTGTGTGTGTGTTTTTTTTTTTTTGCAACGCTTTTTGTACGAGTGAATGTGAAGCACTTCTGCTTATTGTAGCACTTTGCTCTATAAAGACAGCACCAAGCCGAGGACTTTTTCCCACTCTCTTTTTTTTTCTTGCTGCTTTCTCTCTCCCCTTCTCAACTCTTTTTAGAGTACCACGTAGAGGTAGAGGTGTGTTGCGTGCTGGTGTTCACAAAGTACTGAGTAATTGTGAGTCTATGCGTAGAATATTTAATGTGTGAATCTAAAACAAATAAAAAAGAAATCTATGTTTTTCAACGCCTGACCACAGAGGCCTAAAATAAAGAGAACAGCCTAGAAAAAAAAAAGTTTCTTGTGCCTCGCGTTCCGGATGACAACGAAAATGCTCGCAGTGATTCTGTAGATATCAAAATGAGCTTTTTTTTTCGTGTAACCCAGGAATGGCAAACTCTAAAAGAAGTGCTAAAAAAAAAAAAAAGATGTCAGCCCAGCTGCATGCAAGATGGACACCTCTTTTCCTTTCTTCTCTTCTCTCAGCTCAATTCGCGATTGACCACCGCGATAACTGCGCTTCTTCACAATCGGCTAATTCCTCTTGCGTCAGAAACACCGTTATTGGGGCCGGTACTTTTGACAGCCACTTTTTGCGAAACAGAAGAAAGAAAAAGGCAAAACTATTAGTTACTAGAAAAACAGTTAAATTTTAAATCTAAAAATACTCGATTTTTAATCTAGGGGGAAAGACAATATGTGGGATGGCGACAGGGGCGGACGGAGAAGGACAGAGAGAAAGTTGGATTAGATTCCACATGTGCACAAACGACATTTCTCTGCTTTCTATTTGCATTATTTTTTTTTTTTTTACGAATCCTTTGTTCCTGTGTCTGCCGTGCTCTCGCCAACTTGCAGCACTTCTTCAGCGACACCAAATCAATCAGCACATTTGAAACCTGATGCGTTGCAAGTTCCGTGACTGACATGGTCGGCGAACATGTGCATGCACAAGTGCGTGGAGAAAGATTTGAAAGCAAAGATCTGCAGACGCCGGATAATCCTCTGCTGCTTTTTACTATGCCTTTTGCGAAGCGCGAGTGTCAGAAAAAAAAACATTTTGTACCTTGCGCAATTGAGCACGGAAGACGCACAGAGAGAAAATTTCGTGCAGTTGCCCCGTTCTCAAAAGCTTTCTTCCTCCTTCACTGTTCAATCGCTAAAAAAGCGGCTGAGTAGGGCGGTTGTTGACACCAGCCACTGGGAAAAACAAAAGGCAAATGCAACGGCAACGGGAATAATGACATATTGACCTCCAGATGTAGCTTTAACTCCCTCCGATGTTTCTTTGTTGAGTTTTTTTTTTTTCAAGTTTTATGCAGTGCGGTTTCACTAAATCTTAATTGCATAATGGCCTAATTCTCTTAATAAAGTAAAGGGAGACGAAAAATTTGGTTAATAGTTCAGTTGACAAAGTTGAGAACTGGAGCGCGGTACAACGATGCTCCTATTCTTTTCTTTTCTTTTTTTTTTTAATGCACAACAAACAACAGTGCAAAGATGTACACGTGACGGCAAATATAAAGACAAAGAACTCGACAAGTGTCGATTCTCCTGCCTGCAACGTTTGTGGCGTTGAGTCTTTCACTTCGCTGTCCCTTTACAGTCTCAGCTACTCGCATCATCCACAAACACACACACACACACACCTTGTTGAGCGCGCCAAGACCTCCAACGTGAGAGACAAAACATACTGACATGCACGTCACAAAAAGTAGATTTAAAGCAAAAAAAAAAAAACTTATCTCTCAACTCGCACAACAGATTGACGGAGGGCTACGCGATGAAGAGATATCCAGGGGAGGGAAACAAAACAAAAAAAAGAGGGGTGATTGCCTTATTGCTATCCAATGACAATCCCACAGAGGTCAAATGCAACAAGTCAAATGCCTTGCAGCGATGCGTCTGCGCGAAGAGACACGCATTGCCAATGCCCACGCGATCTCAATCCGTTGTCACGCCAATTACCACTTCTGGAGCGTAAAGCTCGATGTCTCCAATACTGTGCACCATGTCAAACCCTTTTGATGCGTCACCGC
The DNA here is from genome assembly GCA_030849055.1 of Crithidia thermophila. NCBI lineage: Eukaryota > Euglenozoa > Kinetoplastea > Trypanosomatida > Trypanosomatidae > Crithidia > Crithidia thermophila. Next base: position 36,761 of record JASAOP010002623.1, on the reverse strand, counting down.
CAGCATTGTCGACGAGAAAGCTTGAGCCACCTGGGTGAACAGGGATGTAGTGGGTTACGTCCAAAACCAGATTGTGAATCACAATCCAGCAGTCAGACTTGGTGTTGTGTTTTGCTACCTCATCGCGAGAAATGCGGCGTGCTGGAGCGCGGTCGACCACGCTCTCGCGCGCCACCTCATCAGCGGTACTCAATTTGTTGTCCCGTGCGACATTTTCTTTTCTCACAAATAGAAGACGAATTGCAGCGGCGGCAACAGTGAGCAGAACACCCCCGTACAATATGAATGCAACCGCATACGCCAAGGTCAACAATGAGCGCGCATCACCGCGCTGTTCTCCGACATCAGGGTACATCGAATGGAATGGAATCAGCGCGAGGGAAGTGGCTTTTAACACGTGCGCCTGTCTGTGAAGAGTTGATTCATAAAAAAAAAAAAGGTGGCGGAAGCAGGTCACAAGGAGAGATGGCATTAAAGTTCGCTAAATAAACAACCCGAAAAGAGAACAAATATGCGGAGCAGCTGTCGCGTTCATCATTCTTTTCATCTTTTTTCATCTTCGTTGTTTTTTTACGCTGCAAAGCTGTGCGCCTGACAAGCGACAGGATCAGCTACGGTTGCAAGCTGCTGAAAGGCGTGACTGCTTACACGTTGAACAAGTGTCAGTCGAGGGGGACAAAACCATGCGATGCGACGCGTCCACAAAAGAAAAAAAAGTGCGAAACACTTCAATGAGAAACTCCCTCTCTAGCGCTTTAGTAGCGCTTCACTAACAACCTCATCAGTGCAGCTCGCACACTCCGAAAAAAAAAATTCTTGAAAAACACCGTCAGAGTTATTTCCTACCTTGTCCCAAACTAAACACACAAAAGAAAAAAAAATACCTTCCCTCCGCCTATTGGCACCGCTACTCTCCACCGTTTTTTTTTCCGCCAGTCATGTTCCTTCTTCTAAATTTAATTACTTAAACCAGTCTTGAATTTTTAAAATTGTAAATCCGAAGATAAAACAATGTTGCTGAGATTGGTATCACAGCCACACCAAACAAAAACTGCCCTTACATGAGGAGAAAAAATATATATTAACGGCCGCGGCACAAAAAAAAGAGAATACAAGAGTGCAAAAAAAAACGTGTATTTGGAACAAGTTGTAAGTAGATGTAATGCAAGTTGGTTGAGCAGAATAAAAAACGTTGTTGAAAAAGAGAAGAGTGTTGTTGAAACGCCTTTTGCACACGGAGACAGTTATTATTGTGTAATATATATATATTTTGTACCGTCGGCCATTTTTTAAGGTGAAAAAAAAGGGTGGACCCTGCAATAGTTGCGTTGAAACAGATCGCTTTTGTAACGGAGGATATTTTGGTTGTGGAAAAGGGACGCGTGGCTCAAAGACAATTTGGTGTTGTGGAATCCGCAAGTCGCCCAACTATCACCTCAGGAGCGTACAGTTCAATTGTGTCTGCATAGTGCTTTGAGTCGTAGCACTCCGTCGCGTCTCCCCCTGCGTACACTGAAATGGTTTTTTCGCCGCCTGGGTGGAGAGGCATATACTCCGTCACGTTGAGGACTAAGTTGTGCACCACGATCCAACAGTCTGCTTTGGTGTTATGTTGCGCCACTTCCGCTCGCGTGAAAGGCGTCGTAGGAATTGGAGGTCGACACAGATGGGGAGCAACAAGTATCTCTTTGTGGCCGCGGCTGCGTACTCGTTGTCGCATGTGCCGAACAGCAGCCCAACAAACACAAACGCAGAACGCACACATTGCAAGTCCGAGCAACGCGAGGGAGGTTTTAGTCGCCAAAGAGTCAGAATTGGCCGCTCGGATGTGCGTGAAGGCCCAGCGTGGAGACACTTCCCCATTGGCATCGGTATCGTTCACAGTCGACAGCATTGTCTCCAGCACAGTTTTTGAGCTCTGGTGGAAAGAAAATGAGATGGAAAGAACAAAAAAAAATATTGAGAGGAGGCGTGGAGGCTGACTTTAGCATTGAATCCGCGAGCTTCGCGTGCAGGTTTGAACGATAACGAAACTGGCGAGTGACGGGTAGAAGCAGGATGGCGCGCATCTGCGTGCGTGTTCCACGCGCAGAGCGTCGCAATTTATTTGACCGAAGTCTACCCTCTCATAGTTTTTTTCAAAAATAAAAAGTTCGGGCAAATATTGGAAAAAGGAAGGGACATTTAACGTTCAAACGTATTGCGAAGAAATGCTTTCGATGCTGGCTGGAATATTCAGTCAAGTTATGGCACCGTCATCCCGCGCGCTGCTGCTCCGTGAAGTGTTAAGCACCTCTCTGCATCCGGTGCACAGCACCGTATCGCAAACACATTTACATTTCAGCACAAAAAAAAGGGGGAAAATAAATTGTTTTTCCGTTCCTAACGCGCGTGGATTGCGTTTGTTTTTAGATGTGTATCAATGAAAAACACTTGCTTTTTGGTTTGGGGGTTTTGTTGTTGTCGCGCTCGAGGAATAACTATGATGTTGAAGCGAATGCCGAGAGCACCAAAAAAAAAAAAAAAGATCAATGAGTATGTTTGACGAAAACAAAATTGAGGTGGTTTCACACACACTGGAAACCAAAAGACTACGTTTTGCTGATCACAGAAACCCAGCGTCGCGCAGGGGAGAAAAAAAAAAAGCCCAAACAGAAAAAAAATGACGAAGAAGAGAGACCGAAAGAGAGAAAAGGCATTGCTTTTGATCAACTTAGTTGCAGTACTTCGAAACGATTCCGCACACCTGTTCGGTCAGCTCCTCGCAAACAGCAGGCGTCGATGCCTCCGCATACACTCGCACAACAGGCTCAGTCCCGCTCGGGCGTACAAATGAACGCGCAGTGCCACACTTTGTCTGCGCGGCGGAAACCGCTGCATCAATCTCTTCCTGCAGCCCTTCGGGCGTCAAAGCGCGCTGTTCATCCGGCGTGTTGGTTATGCGCTTAGGATCCGCGACCGTCACCTTCACCTGCTTGCACGGACGATCAGTGTAGAGTGCCGCCCACGCTGTGAAGTTCATGTCCAGAGCCTTTAGCGCGACTTCGCACGTCAAAAGGTCCCCCAGAGCATCACCACACACCTGGGACAACAACTCCCTGAGAGAGGAGATGATGGCGCACATTTCGCTCCCTTCGCTCTCCAACTTCTTCGTCACCCCGTCGGCAAAGAGAGCTGTGCCGTGACCGTTGGCTTCAAAGTACACGCCGATGTCCCGGGCATGCGCAACCGGGTGCAGATTCTTCACACCAGTGGCGGCCACGTAAACTGGGACGTGCAGCGCCTCCTTTAAAAAATCTGTGGACGCGCCATTTGCATACGCGGTTTGAACCACGCCAACATCGAGGTTTCGCATCTCGCCCTCGCCAAGCCACCGGCGCAGCAGCATGGCGTATAGAATTGCAATGCGGTCGCCGTCTAGCAGCACCCACGGGGTGTTCTCCTGCTCGGAATAAAGAAAGGCAACAATGCGATCTGCGTCGCCATCGAGACAGTAGAAGTGCGTTGCAGCCGGCTCTGCTTTGTCTTCTGCGAGCTGCGGCCACTTTTCCATCGCAGTGGACGGTGTTGCGTGTTGCTTCGCGTAATCGGCACCACAGCGCTCGTTCAGCAAACAAGGGTCCTCGGTGTTCTCATTTACGAGCGCAAAGGTGAACAGTCTTGACAAAATGTCCTCCTTGGAGTGGTTTTTTGAAAAGTCCAGCAGCCGACGCAGTCCGATAGCGCCCACTCCATTGGCGCAATCAACGACAATCTGCTGTTTGGGACATTGATCAAAAGCGCTCGCTTTGCACGCACGCAGCAACAAGCTTTCAAAGCTAGATAGGATCTGCTCGTGATAGGCATCGAGCCGAACGTCGTCGTGCTTCGCTTTAGCCTCGTTCGCCTTTGCCACAAGGAAGTGCAGCTGAGGGGTTGTCAAAACTCCAAAGCTGGTGAACGGAGCGTGAATCACGTCGTCAATGATGCTTGTAGCTGCAGCCTCGATGGTCTCGCCGGAGCCTCGTGTGTCGCGGCCGAGCAAAACAAGACCGCATGGGGCACCTGACTTTGGTGTGTGGTGCACGTTTTCCGATTCCATGCAACTTTTTACAACGCGCACGAGTTCGGCCCCGTTCACGGCGTTAGCAGCCTTTGTGCACCAGTGTTCCCAAGATGGCGCCAGCATCCCACCGTCGTGATCGATAATTTTGAAGCCGTTGTCCACGGCAGGGTTGTGGGAAGCTGTGATCATAAAGCCGACTGAAGCAGACCCAATTCTTTGCTCCGCGTTCTTGCCTCCGCAGCAGCTGCAGGCGCGCAGAATGGCAATCACAACTACGCGCGCAGCTACTGGAGGTAAAAGCCCACCTGTGGTCCGAAAGCCGGCCGTTCCGTAGGCCAAAGGCTTCGTTAATGGGTCATGCTGAAGTGGATACTTCGAATCGATTTGCTGCGCAAGAAGCGCCAATACTGCTTCCGAAAACATGTTCAATGCGAGAAAGCAGCTGTGGACAAGTGCGCAAAACAATTGGTGATGCGATAAATTTGGAATCTCACCTAGTGTATTTTGAGAGCAACGTGTTAGTCCGTGGAATCAAAAATGCTTTTTGAAAAAAAAAAAATTGATGCTGAAGCAGCAGCACAAGTGTTGGGTGCAGCTGAGAGCTAAAAAAATAATTTTTGTGACGCGGCAAAGTGGAAAAGAATGAAAGCTTTTTTTTCAGATTTGAGAGTGAGAGTGTTGACGACTAGACTTGAACATGCCAGAAAAACAGCAATATAAATCCTTTTAAAAATAAAAGGCCACAATAATAAACACGTGATGATTTAACCAAGTACATATTTGAGAACGATAAGAATAACAAGATGAAGAGGGGAAAAAAGAATAAAAGTGATGGTCCAACGGGCAAAAGTAAGCAGGAGAACAAAAAGTACCCTTTTTTGCTCCTCTTTTCTTCTTTTAATGCAAAAGGCATTCAGTGAACCAAGCCTCGTCACACTTAATAGCATCCCGTCAAGAAGACGAAGTTCACATCATCCTCACAAGCAGAACTGAACTAACGTCACTTTCAGAGTGCTGCTCTCTCGATTCACTTTTGCTTTCGTTGAGCACAGCATCCGTGAATGCAATTCAGTTAGCGTCCGCTGTGGTGACTCCGCAGAGAGCCTAATGAGAAGTGAAACTTAGATCTTTTTATAAAAGCAGGAAAAGCTCGCTTTTGATACTTGCGCCAATTGTGACCGCACTCCTTTGCTATCTTCAGCAATGCAACAAAAAAAATGCCTGTTGTTTTCTCATCATTACGGTTATTTTTTCTTTTGTTGTTACTGTAAATGTTTCCATTAGCTGTTTGCTTCTTACCAAATAAACTTTTTTTTTTTGGCGTCCGTTAATTATTATTTGGTGAGTTAATGATAGCGGTTGTTTCACCGCAAAACCTCAGAAAGCCGGTTGTCTCACCGCAGTAAGAGAAACCTCGTCCTTTTTTTTTTTGTGTGTGTGTGGACGTGTAACAATGTCTTGAAAATTTAACATAACATTTGACTTCTCCTTTAAAGAGCAAGTTTGTACAAGCTGTGAAGTGCAAACAAATCCTGACAACAACAACAAACAAAAAAACCTAATCTTTCTATTCAAACTCATGTAGCTTGCAGATTTTCTTCTTCTTTTTCTCTGCATCTACTAATTAACTTGAAAGAGAGATTCGTGCCGTGTGCGAACATGACGGGTGACAATAATTACCGCATACTGATAAAAAAAAAAAAACACGAAACTTTCACATTATGCTGGCTGGTAATAGTAAAAAGTAAGAACAAACGCAATAATACAATTAATAACAGCAAATTAGAGAGCTATCGCTGGGAAAACCGGAAGTTTTTAGCTGCTTTAAAAAAATGTTGAGTTGCTTTTCTCTCGAGCCCGTCTTTACGTCGCTTATCGGTCCTGCATTGGAGGGGGACCGGGAGGAGGTGGGTCTCTAGGTCCAGGAATAAATGGTACGCGCAGAATAGTATTTGCGCTGGGATGTGTGGAGGTACTCAAGTAGCCAGGTGGCGGCTGGGGTGGCGTGTGATTTCTAGATGCACCTTCTCGGTAACCCGAGCTGCTGTCGCGCCGTGAGAACGGCGGCGGCCCCGGCGGCGGTGGAGGAGGAGGAGGCGTCACATTGGATGAAGACCAACTGTGTTGATCGTGTGGTGCGCTCTTCGTGCTGTTGCCGAATGCGTGGTGGGCAGAAGCGCTTGAAGGACGTGCATTTCCTCTATCTTGCATCGCAGCAAGTGGGTCACCGGTAACACTTCCGGACTCTCGGTGCGTCATTGGTGAGGCCACGATGTCGAGCCTGCCCACTTCGGTTGGGTTTAAAGCGCAGCAAAACACTCGCGGGTCGTGGAGAAATCCTTCGGGACAAATCTGAAGGGGAATGCACACGAACGTTTGCGAAGCTGTTGTGCAGAATTTCGGAACATTTTTGGTTTGGTAATATTCGTTGCTGTTTGTTACCGCTGCAACATTGTTTTCTTCTATGTATGAGCGAGGGTTGACTTCAGCAGTTCTCTTCATCGTACGCGCGTACTTTTGTGGCGTATGGGGCGACTCAGATGAATTGCCGAAGCTGCATGCTTCAACGCCGTCGGAGTCTTGACGCTCCCGCTTCTCACCTCGGTCACTGCATTTTTTCAGTGTCGGGATGTTTGCTGTTGTTTTGTGAACGTTTGGAGTCATTGCCGCAGGTTCAGCAGGAACAGGTGTTTGCTTTTTCTGCTGCGAAACGCATAATTTCAATACTGCTCCGTTGATGGCGTGTTGTGTTGCCAACACATGAGAAGTGTTCACTTGGTCAAAATGAAGCCAGCCGTATCCCAAAGACTTACCGCTGTCGTCACGCGATGTGGCAAAGCGTACGCCGCGTCCAAACTTTTCAAAATGCTCCGCTACTTCTTTTTCTGTCACTGTTCTGGTCAGACCAGCAACAAAAAAAGACTGCGGCGGATACTCTTGCATTAGACACAGTGCGCGCAACCACGATCACGGGACTTGCAAGAACAATAATAGCAACGCCTATGGTTTGGCGAAAACCCGGGAATGTGGAGTAAAGCGCGTTTCGACACGCTAGAGTACAAAAAAAAAACTATGTTGCAAATTTTGGAGAAGGTGGAAATAAAAGAGAAAGAAAAAATGGAGCAAAGACAACACTTTTGAAAATTTATTGATGCACGCGACACCGACCTATGTGCCTGTTGCAAGCTGCGCAACTAAATACAGAAACCTGCAGTTGATGTTTACGAAATTTATCTTTTTAACGTTTTCGTGCAGTGATTGAACGTTTTCGATTGCATAGCTTGATTGATGCGCAATTTTGTCATCTAATTATTGCTTGTATGAGTACTTTACCCTTGAAGGCTGCTTAGTGAGGAAAGTGGAATACACAAAAAAAAAAAAAGTGTTGCTCGAAAAGCAAAATGCCCCGCGCTAAACACCTTTAACAACATCTGACTGTACAAAAAGAAATAAAATCAGATGACTATGTTTTCTTCTGCAGGCAACCTTTACAGAAGAATGAAGGGTGTGCAGCGCAATAGTAATTAGGAGGAGAAGGCTGAAAAATCAAATGTCGTTTTCGCATTACAAATTAAAAGGGCCCGACTGCTAACAACGTCGATTAGGGGGAAAACCCCCCTTGCGGTTGCACCGTCATAAACGATTTGCCCTATATTAGCAACAGAGAGCTTATATATATATATAAAGAATAATAGTTTTTCTGCCAGCGCAAAAAGCGAAAGCTAAGAGCATCTTTACTCACCTTTGCTTAATCTTTTGTCAGCAAATTTGCTTTTTCCTCCTTTTATCCCATCTCAACAAGTGAATGCAGTCAAACAATAAAGAAAAGCAGTGTAAATTATGATGGTTGAGTTTAGGCAAGGGAGGCAGCACACTGTTTAAACCGAAACATTAAGCTTTGTACACGGTTTGATCGCTCCTATAGAAAGTTCCCTTTATTGTTTAACTATTTACGTGTACCAAACACGACAAAGGATAATATAAATCTTTTTTTTTGTCGTTGTCATTAATTGGTTTCAAACAAAAAAAAAGGACTGAACCTGTTCCTGCGACATTTTTGTCGTCGTAAAGGAGAATTTGCAGCCGCCTTTCAAAAACAAACAAAAAAGAAGGCTATAAACGAATGCATTTTGATGCCAGCCACGCGCCCTTCAGGTAGACGCCGGAGAGCAACCAACAAAACAAAGTGTGCTTGCTGTGCGCGCTTCCACACCACGCTGTGTTAACTAAAATCATTTCTTTTTTTTGTGCTGCTTGACAAAGAGAAGAAGAGAAAAAAAAACCTCAACTACATTTTCATGATGAAGAAACGAATCGGTCAACATGCGGATGTGAAACTAATTTGCTTCTGCTCAATGAAGAATAGGGGATAAAAACGAAAAAGAGTCAAAGACTTCTACCGCTGTTCATCAAAGTTAAACCTACCAAAAAAAGTTGTCGTTGTGTAGTCAGGGTGCTCTTCAATACGATAAGCTGAAAGGAGTTCTTTAAGCACATGTGATAGTGGAGGGGGGGGGGTAAGTTAAAGAAAATGTCTCTCACTCGAAAGGTGTGTGACAACGACTTCATGAGGTAGCAAGTCCGTGTGGCTCAATGGAAGAGCATCTGACTACGGATCAGAGGGTTGCAGGTTCGAATCCTGTCACGGATGATTTTTTCTTTGCCTCGTCCCCTCCTCTTACCCAAACAGCTAAGCGGTGCTGCTCATTGGCAGGGAAGAGGGCGTGGGCTCTCTTCGAGGCGTAGAGGAGGGGGGGGGGTAGTCTAATTTTTTTTTTTTTTTTTTTTGAGAAAGAAGGGAGGGAAAGGGTTGGACAAAAATGTTTCTCTGAAATGTCGGCCGCGTTTGGCGCCAAGCGTGCTATCTCGTGTTGCTCCTTTTTTACGGCGCCGAAGATTGCACGCCAGGCGTCCACGACCCAAAGTGAGGAGTGAAAGTGGCATTTGGATGACGGCGTCTCCTTCTCATCACAAAGACGTCGAGGTTGGTTTTTCAACGGCGCAGTGTAATGTATGGTGTCCTTTAGCGAAGTCGCGCACTGCAAGTTCTTTTAATTTTACCTTAGCATCTCTCAAACTATTAAGCTTCAAATTCTTACAGAATTTTTTTTTTAATTACGATAGAAAAACGATGGCCGCATTTATGACGACGAATTCGGATGCAGACACATACCCAACCACTTATCAGGTTATTTTTTTCTTTTGCTGTTGTTGTTTCTTTGGCGTGCCGCCTGCCCAACCCACAGAGCTCTTTCAGAATTTACAACAAAAATGAGAACGGCTTTGTCGGCGGCAAACGCGCATTTACTTAAAGAAAAAAAGATTTCGAGAATCAAAGCGCCAGAAAAACAAATCAAAACGGTTAGCAGCAGCAGCAGCAATGCGAGTCTTGGGAGAAGACGCGCTCGCTGTCGCCTTTTGCGTGGCATCGCCGCCAGCAGCCCTTACAAGGCACGACGAGCGCTGCATTTGGTGTCCATCTTGTTTTTCACAGAAACAAACAAGCTTTTTTTTTTTAAACGAAAACCGCGCATGCTTTTTCTACACGCTAGGGCTCGACTGAGAAGAAACGAAAGGAAATAATGATGGTGAAGAAAAAAAAAAAAAGGTAAGGCTCTAAGGAGATCGCTACCGGAGCATACTTCTCGTTTCCTTTACTTATAGTGCGTGTGTGCGTTTGCGTGCGGACGTGCACGCCAGTGAAAACTCTTAATGACTTCTTTTCGAATGCTCAAAGCACAGTGTTACGAAACGAAAACGAAAAAAAGACAACAAGCGTGAAAAAAAAAAAAAACGTCAATTTAAAACAATTTTGTAAAAGCAAACCGTCGCTTTTGTATTCGGTTCTTCTTTTCAAACTTTTATTGCTGCGGAGCAGCACAGGCCACGAAGCCTGGAAGAGACAGTCAAAGACTTAAAAATCGTACTTTTGAGAAAAGAGTGTGGTGGAGAGCATTTCAATCCGTCACCACGCCAATCACAGCATCTGGCGTGTACTTCTCGATGACCTCAGCTTGGTGAACGAGGTCAAACTCCTTTGTCGCGTCCTTGCCCGCGTACATCAGCACGGACTGCTTGCCGCCAGGGTGGTCGGGCAGAAACTCGGTCAGGTCCAGCACTTGTCCACGAATAATGCACCAGCAGTCCGACTCCTTGTTGTGCTTCGCCACTTCAGCGCGGGTGAAGCGCTTCAGCGCCTTGCCGTCATCGCCGGCTCCCGCGGAGGCGGGCGGCGCTCCCGCGGCTGCCGGCGCCGCTTCTGCAACAGCCGCGCGCTTCTCCGTCTGCGGCGCCGCCGCGGGGGCCGGCGCGGGGGCCGCCTTTGGCACCGGTGGGAGCGGCGGCAGGTCCTTGATGGTCAGGTGTGCGTAGATGGTGTTGAGGCGATTGTTGGAGAAGGGTCCCATGTAGGTCGACAAGAGGTACTTGGTCGCCCGCTCCCCCGCCACACGCCCGTACACGACGCAGTCCAGCAGGGAGTTGCCACCCAGGCGGTTCTTGCCGTGCACCCCGCCGGCCGCCTCGCCGGCGCAGTACAGTCCCGGGATCGGCTTCTTCGTCTTGGCATCCAGCACCTCCGTGAACTCGTTCACATGCAGACCGCCCATGGTGTAGTGGACGACCGGCGCGATCCACGCCACGAAGAGGGGGCCGTCCATGTCGAACGCCTCCACGTTGCGGAAGACCGTCTTCCCAAAACGGTCCGGGGTGCCGCGGCTGGCCGCCTTCGCCGTACCGCCCGCCGCCGCCGCCGCCCCAGCGACACTGCCGCGCGGCTTTCCGAGGCCGAAGAGCGAAGCAAAGAAGCCAGGCTTGGCATCCGCGTTGCCCGTCGACACCCCACGCGACGCAGCATTCACGGCGGCGTCCTTCTTGTACTGCACGTACGTCGCAGCAAGCGCCTCCGGCTTGATGTTGACCGCCTTGCAAAACTCGTAGCCGCTTGCGTAGTGCTTCATCAAACCGCGGCCCTCGTAGTGTTTGCAGTGCCACTCCATCTCCTTCGCACTCTTCTCGTTAAGGAGGAGGTAAAACGGGCTCTGACTGTTGTGGTTCAGCATGGCGCCGCTGACCTGGTCGCGCCGAGCCAGCTCATCCACAAAGCGCTCGCCGTTCTTGTCCACGACAATGCCTCCCGCCCCGCGCGTCGCCTCGGCGCACAGAAACTTCACGTGGTTGGTCGGGTCCTTCGGGTCCACCAAGCCGGACGGGTGCACCTGAACACGATCCATGTCCACCAGACCAGCTCCGACCTGCTCGCCAATTTTAATGCCATCGCCCGTCGCGTGCTCGGCGTTCGTCGTCGAGAACTGCGACAGCTGCGGGGCAAAGCGGGCAATCAACGACGTGTCATCCGCAGCGAAGTCGGCTGCGAAGCCGCCGGTGGCGACCACCACCGCGCCGCGCTCCAGAAACTCGTTCCCCTTGCGATCTTGGTACACCACGCCGGTCACCGGCCCGTCCACCGGATCCCGCACGAGACGCACCACGCGTGCTTTCGTCACAACACGAGCCCGCGTGGCATCCTCCTTTTGCACCTTCTCCAACGCGCTGATCAGCGCATACGTAATGGCCATGCCAGGAAACTTCTCCTTTCCGCGGTGCGTGCGTGGCCGACTGTGACCACCCATCACGCCCAGCTTTGACAAGTCGCAGTTGAAGTAGTGAACCAGCCAATCCAGCGACGGCCCAGACAGCCGCGCCATCTCCGACACAAGCGGCGACACCGGACCGGGCTGTTCGCCAGCCTTCACGCCGTGAAAGCTACGATTGGTGTCCTCGGTGAAGAGCTGCACTCCGTCCAGAACACCAGCATCGATCTGCGCCTGCGTCGGCGTGCCGGCAATACCGCTGGAAGCCTTGGTGCTGTTGCCACCGAGGAAGGCAGATTTGTCAAGCAGCAGCACACTACCACCGTGCTGCAAAGCTGCGTGGGCAGCGCACACACCAGCCAGACCACCCCCCACAATGATGATACGGTTGGCGCCCCCATCGACAGGCGGCTGTTGGGCAGGCTTCGACATTCTTCTCGTGAGTCAACGAGTACAAGAGTGAGGAGCAAAAAAAAAAAAAAGGAAAGGGGGAAAAGACGTGCTAATGTCAATGTGATTCGAGATGAAAAAAAAAAGAAGAAAAGTCTTACGAGGTTTTTCTTTTTTCCGTTTTTTTATTTAAACTTTATGTGAAAGGGGCTGAGGTGTAAGAGAAAAAGAAAAAAATCAACAAATTACTGTAAGGCTTAAGAGAAGAGGGACGAAAAAAAAAAAAGAAACAATAGAATTTGAAATACGCTAAAAGAGGAAAAGTCACTAAGCTTGGAGCGTCGCTGTAGAGAACGTCCCAAAACGAAAGAAAGCAGCGATAATCTTATTGTTTCATTATTATTATTATTATTATTATTTTTTTTTTTTTGTGATGCGTAAAGGAGAGATCAAAGTAATGAAAAAGCAGGGGAAGCAAAGGCACCGAGAGCATTTGTTCATTTGCCGTTACAACAGCGAAAGAGGGAGAAAACAATAATCAACTAGATCGACTGGGGCTCTACATGCCAAGAAAAGCGAGGCTCGAAGAATGCAGAAGGAGAGGCACATCGAAAAGCACGACCCAGTAAGCTACAAAAAAAAAACTTTTGTCCAGAGTAGCGCACAACGAGGGCAATAGGAGCTGCATGTGGGCAGGGGATAACCGCAGCACTCCAAGCGGCAATCAAGCATGCTTTGCTGGTTGTGCCTCTCACAGCAAACCTTTCAATTTCTCCCTTTTAATGATAGGAAGAGAAAAAGTAAAATTAAACACTCAGATTGCAGTGACGAAGAGAAACCAAACTGGTCTAGTTTTTTTTTCTTCCTCTCAGTAAAGTGTTGCAGAGAAAGGTTGTAGCTGTATTACAAAAAGAAGAAAAACCTCATTGAAATATTAAATAAGAACACAGTACGAGAAAAGAAGAAGCATTAAAAAGAAAAAAAAAAGCTCACCCTTTTTTTTGTTGCTATTGTGCTGTTATCGCAGAGGTGACAGCACACCCACAAAAGAAAAAGAAGCTCTGAATTACAACTGCCTTGTATGAAATGCTGCGTCGTAGGTATTATAGCAAGCGACGTCGATAGCGCATCAACATGTGACGATTCTGTGTCGATGGATGTGCTTGCTCGAGTTGCTATTCTCCTTTTTTGTTGTTGTTGTTGTCCGCTTGCTGGCGCTCCTTGCAATCGCTAACGAACACTTATTGCATGGCTTGTCTATGAAGCCCCTCTGTAGGAAAAACCGTTCTTTCCCCGTCATAGTGGGCTCTCTTTTCTATGTGAGAACGTCTATGGGACGCAAAGCGTGGTGCGCTTGACTGCTTACATATATGGTGTGTTGCCGTCTCTGCGAGATTCCAAGTACTCTTGTGTGCAACGCTGCGCAACAGTCCCTTCACCCTCGGCGGAGTTGGACAGCAAAAAGGCAATTTCCTTTGACACTGCCACGTCCAGACCAGAAAATCGCAGGGCCGTATTGACAGAGGATGACGTTTGCGTCGCTCCAGCGCACGCCGCTGCCGCCTCGTCGCCCTCGACGTCGAAGCGCAGTGCCCGCGAGCAGTCCGCTGCACTGGCGTACGAGCGGCGCTGGTCGACTAGCTGCGCCGCCGTAACAGTTCGCCGGCGTGACTGCTCCGAAAGGGTCGCCGGGTGCGAGACTGACAACGCCTCCGGTGCCGCGTCTGCGTCGATGACTTTCGCTGCCGTCCTCGGCTCCCCCATCACGTGTGCCTCGGGTGTCTTGTGCGCTACAAGGGTGTCCGTCGGCGTGGCGCGGTCCTCGCTGCTCCCTCGCTTCCGCGCTTTGGCCCTCCGCTCCGGGTGGCCGACGAGGGCGGGCACGTCTGCCTCCTCGTTTGGCAGCGGGACGGTCACGGCGTAGCCAGCCGCGTTCACCTCCTCCTCGGTGAACCCCAATGCGATGAGGTCGGCGGGTTGCACGAGACCGTTGTGCATCAGCTCCTCCATGAGCCGCTGTTGCTCGCGCATGTGCCGCCGATGGTGCTCGTCGTGCGTCGAGCACGTCGACGACGAAAGCTTCGGTGGGACATGAGGCTGCATTGTTGCACGGGTACTACAACACGGACAAAATTTTTCGTCTTCCTTGAAAGCAGCAGAGAACAATAAAAAAGAGAAGGCACAGAGAGTTCCGCTTTTTGTTTCTCTGTGCGTTTGCTTTTGTGCGTTTTTTTTTTTTTGGATTTCTTTCTTCACCAGCGTCCCTGTTGTGTACCAACTTTGAGCCAGAATTTTTTTGGGGAAGAAAAATATATATATAAATGCAAGAGTGAGCTCGAAACGTTGAACGTCTTGAAGAAGGCAGTCGAAAGTTGAGGTTTTTTTTTTTTCGGAGAGCTTAGGGTGATGTGTATATGAAAAGCACCAACAACGATTGCGTGCAGTGTGGTGAGAAGTTTGCTATTTTGATGAACAAAGAGAAGCATAAAGGAAGGGAGGTGTAGGGAAAGGTAAATCAGCAGCGCCGGGAAGCCACTGATGGTCACAGCGAACAGCAGAAGAAAATAAATTTGTGCTAACGTTCGCTTTATCTTCGAGCGCAGAAGAGTCGAATGGTTCGAACCAACTGCTGACTCTCAAAAAAGGAGTTTCTAGGTTGTGGCACTCCTGATTAAAACTGAGAGCAACAACAACTATGCAATACTAATAAAGACCAGCGCTGTTGTCGCTGAAGATGCGCAACGCCAGTAGTAGCAGCTGCTTTGTGTACCCCCCTTTTCCCCCTATTCTGCCAAAAACAAAAGAAAAAAGAGCGTGCAATGGATATGTTAAGCATGAACTTTTTTTTGGTTTATTGGGTACGTTACACAACAAATAGCTCAGAGCCAAATACCTACAACGGCTTGCACTTGTATATAGTTATTTTAAAAAAAGAGAGTACCATATTTGACAAAACAAATGCTAGTGTAAATAACAACAGCGAAACAAGTTTGTGAGAAGCAGAGCACATACACACAGATTGACAGTAAAAGCAATTGATAATAGAAATAAAGAAGCAATAGCTACTAAAAGCTTCGGGGAAAAAACAAACAAACTAAAAAAGACGGCGCTTGGTGGGACGAAAGAACAGACCGCTACGACGCACTTGTCAATGACGCCTGGCGATGTCGTGCAGCGAGTCCAGCGCTCTTCCCTTTTCAAACGCCAAGAACCGGGCACGACAACAAAGAAAACAAAAAAATGAAAAGCATACAAGAAGCCTAGCTATCACCGCCACTGTCCTCTCTCCGTTCCGCCTTTCTTAACCAGTTTTTTTTTTTTTTTGCCGTATCCAATGCTCGCACTTTACGACGCGTTTCTTCGTAGGCCGCCGAAAATATTCCTCATCACCGCCTGCGCCTCCTGCTCGCTCCCTACCGGCTTCATCACGATGGCGCCCACGTTGCTCTCGGGTGGAAGTGGGCGACTGCTGTTTTCGCCGCCTCCCGCATTCACCACCTCCGCACTCACCGGCGGCTCCGCGGAAGTCTCCGGCGGCGGCGACGTTGGCGCGCGGCGCGTAAAACCGCTGGCGCGGCGCTGGTTCTCGATCTGCCGGCGTCGGGTGTCTTCGCGGCGGGGCTCGAAGAAGACCACCCCGGGCGGGTCCTGTGCCCGCTTGATAATGCGGCCCTTTTCCTCCTCGATCTTTGGCCAGCCACGCAGCTCTGGTGCGTTCACGGCGGCCTCCTGCTGCTCCTGCATAATTTGAATCCGGCGCTGCCGGGCGTACTCCAGCGCGCGCGCCTCCGGCGACTCGCCGACGTACTGGCGACTGCCGTACAAACCGTTTGCGCCAGGCAGGAGCGACACATCAGCGCCTGCGCCGCCGCCCTCGCGCATCAGCATCGCCCGCGCGCGCTCGTTCATTTCCTGGCGAATGCGATGCATCTCCTGCATCTGTTCGTGCCGCGCCAGGCTCTCCGACATGCGCCACCCGTCGTCGTGACGCCAATCACGATAGCGGCGGTAGAGGAAGAGAAAAACGGACGAGAGGACGAGGTAGACGACAAGGCCCTGAATAAGCAGCGTACCCGTCGGCATGAAGCGTGCGCGCTGTGCCTGCGCGTTCATGCTAAACGGGTTGCTAAAGTTGAAAGGGTTTTCGGAAAAGCCTGCAGAGCCGGCTTGGTTGTGGTACTGATTCCAGTAGCTATGCTGACCACCGCCGTGCGCTTGCTGATACGCCGTGTTCGCGTCCTGCTGGTAGTATTGCCCGTACATGTTCGCAGCCCGTGCATGGAAAGGGCCATTGGGGGCCGCGTAGTTGAAGCCGCCCGGAGGTCCAGGGCGGTAGCGCTTGGCTCCGTACTGCGCGCCACCGTTGCTGTGAAACACCTTCTTGTGTGCTTTGTACTCCTCTCGCTCGCGGCTCGTGAGGCTGCTCAGGCGCTCGTACGCCACGGTGACTTTGGCCATCGTCGCCTCGTCTCCGCCGGCGTCCGGGTGGTTCTTCTTCACCAACTCGCGGTACTTCTTCTTCACCGCCTTTGCCTCCTCGTCGATCGACACTCCCAGCACCTCCAGCGCCTCGGCGATTTCGAGAAAGGTAGGCCGCCGCGCCGTCGAGGCACAGCGGCGCGGCGTGACCCACGGTGACGGTGCCCAGGTGCCGGACACGCCCAGTACAGCCGCCACGACGGCGCCACGGAGCGCACCGCACGCGGAATGGCGCGGTGGGTCGGCGACACCACACCACCGCTGCGGCACGGATCGCCGCCCATCGGCAGCCGCCGTCGCCGACGAGGAGGAAGTGAGGGTGGAGGGAGACGGAAGATGGGTAGGGCAGGCAAGGCTGCGCGGAGTGGCGGCAGCAGCTGGCAGCAGCCACGGCTTCAGCCGCGCCGTCCTCAGCAACGCGCTGTGCGATACAGGCGGATGCATCGAATTGTTGAGGAGCAAGCACGCACACAGACACGCAATTCGGGAAGGATCTTCTATCTACCGCCCTAAAAAAAAGAGAGAGCGAATAAAAGAGAATCTCCGGATGAATGCAGACGTCACTCACAAAAAAAAAAAGGAGAAAACTGAGGGAACTTTTTTGTAGATCTCGGAATGTCCGCTGCTAGTGAGGGTGAGCACGAGCAGGAAAAAGCGGAAGAATATTTGTGCAATAATGAAGAAAAAGTAAAGTAGCTACGCAGGTGAGGAAACGAAAAGCAGATTACAAGTATGCGTTTTCCCCCTTTCTCTTCCGCTGTGAGCCTTTACCAACTTTGAAATGAAGTGGAGCAGAATGTTATCGACCGAAAGTCGCAAAACGCAGAAAAAAGAAACGTGGCCGATGCTGCTGACTTTCTTTAATTTTTTCCTTACGGAAAAAAAATACAACGGCGTTGGTATATCCCGTTCTCTTCCCGCAATTTTCAATTGCAGCAGAAATGCACGATTGAAAGCAAAAAAAAAAAAGCAAAAAGAGATCAAAGGGCACGAACGCTCAAGTATCAAAAGGCTATTATCTAGACTGAGAAGAACACTAACGGTATATTCAAGCCCAAGCACACAGAGAGTAACAACAATAAGGGTCAGCAAAGGCTGCGATCACTTGGCTGAACGCGTAATGAAAAGTTTCTCGAATGCCTGAAAAGCAAAAGACCAGCGTGCGCTACAAAAGAAGAGAGTTTGCTAATATAGAAAAAGGGGTGCACTGGTAAAAATACTCTTAAAAAAGCTTCTCGACGTGAAAGCCGGAACGGACCGCTTGCATCAAGCCGGAAATTGTGTATAAAAATATAGTAGCTAAGAAATACGCGCGTCCAATCAAGTGTACTTTTTTTTCCTTGCAAAAGCTGACCAAGAACGTTCGGGTCAAAACGACGAGAATATATATATTTACTTTAAAAAAAAAAATACACTAGTGGTTGCAAAAGAATATGTTTAACCAGTACAGTATTGTCACGTAGAGAGTTGAGTAGTGCAGCAGAGCAAATTAAAAAATAATAATACCAGCAAAAGAGAGAAATCAGAGAATAAAAAACAGGAAGGGAAAATGGAGTGACACGACCCACGCAGACGCCTGGAAAAGATTCAGCTTTTAAAAGTAGTATCGGTTCTGCGGAAGCAACAACTTCCGTTCTTTCTCAACAGATGGTTGTCTATTGTTATCACACTTGCTCTCGTTCATTGTCAACACGAATTCATCCCATCACATTAGCAAGCCAAACGACGCAGGAGGATTGACAGAGCCGTAAAGCAGCAACAGAGCGCAGAAGCTCGCTTTAAAAAAGACTGCCGGCATCACGATTGCATGGGAGGAAAATAAAAAGCCTTGTGTTTTGTTTTTCTGTATAATATTAATTGATTCTATTACGTTAAATATACTCTCAAAAACACCAATACACACCGAGAGCGAAGCTAGCTTTTCCCTTTTACACTGCCACTTTAAAAACGGCAACAAAAACGGCGTAGTATTAAGTGGGACCCGTATAACAGCGACGACAACAACAAAATGTATAATAATAATAATGATAATAATAATAAGAGGAAATCGGAAGTTGAGTTGCTTAGCATTCCTTCAAATCACAGAACACGCTCATCTGTAGAAAGAAGGAAGATTTGAGGGTGACATTGTGAGGGTGAAAAACATCATTCACTCAAAACAGACAAACAAAAGGAGAAAATGGTTAAAAAAAAAAAAAAGAGTAGCAGCACTAGGAGGTGTGGGAAGATCGTGAGTAACGAAAGCAGAAATAAAGAGAAGAAAAAATGACAGACATTTTAAACAACGATCCCAAAAACAAAAAAGATTTAAAATAAAAGGTTACTTATTACTGTGTACGAAAAAAAAAAAGATATTGGTATTTCAAGCATGTCGCAGAATTCACTGCATTCATTCCGAAAAATGTCTTGACCCTGTGAAGCGAACAAAGCACCCTCTTCGTCGCTTTAGTATATATGTTTGCTGCTTTTCTCTCCGCTCTCAACAACACACAAAAAAGGGGGAAAAAAAAACAAGTACACTTGTAGAAGACAGCAACTTTCATTGCACGAAAAGGCAAAGAGCAAGATAAAAACCACGACGTCAAAATTTACTCACTACAACCTTCTTTTCAACGATTCTTCTTCTTTTCCCAATGACTACCTTTTTGGGGGAAAGCACGCAATGAAAGGAGAAGTGTTAAGAAAAGAAAAAAAGAGAGGGCCGCACATCTTCCTCCCCCTCTCTTTAAACTCAACGTGGTCGGTGCCGCTGCTGCCTTTCTTTTTTTTTTCTTTTCCACGCTCACATCGTCCGGTGAGCCGTACGCGTGCCTTTAGCTGGTGCCGGTTATGAGGCGCGCTAACACACGCTGAATCATCAACGTATTCACACACGCCGCCACCGTCAGCGCGACTGCGAGGGCGTAGCGCGTCACCATCACCCGCACAAGCTGAACGCCATGCCAGGATAGCCCGGTGGATTCGAGAAAAGAGCTTCCACTGCTCACGACGCCGTAGTGCACCGCGGAGGCGGTGGACATGGCGGCACCAGCGCGGGGCAGCGTGGGCCGACCTGCCCGCCCCACCCCCTTCTCCCTGTCAGCCCCGCCGCGGTTCGGCAGCGTGGCCGTCGACGTTGCCTGCGCCGTTGACCCGCGGAGCATGCGCCAGCTGGCGTACATGGCCAGGCCCGAGAAGGTGGTGCACCACCCGACCATCATCAGCTGTGCCACGTCGCGGCTTGCCCAGCGCAGCATGGGAGACTGCCGCTCCAGCAGGCTCGCCTCCCCGCCCGTCTGCAGCCACACCACAAATCTCTCCTGCACCTCCGCCGGCAGCGTGACGAGGCAGGCGTAGGCGGCGTTGACCGACTCCATCTCCGCACTGTCGCCCCCGGCAACGTCAGGGTGCAGCTCCTTCGCGAGTGCGCGGTATGCCCGCTTCACCTCCGCCTGCGTCCACGCACGCACCACCCTGCCCTCCGCATCGACCATGTGCAGCGCCATCAGGGCCAGGTGGATCTCCTCGAAGCTGCACGCGGCGACGGCCTCCGTCTCCTGCGTGTCGGGGCCGGTGTGCGCGTGGACACCTGACGGGCCGTCCGGGTCTGCCACGCCGCCCGTGCCGTAGTGTCGGCGAGACGTGTGCAAACACCCGCCATCACCCGGCCTCGCTGCCGCCCCCGCCCCCGCCGCCACCGCCGCGGCTGCCGTTCCGGCGGTGGGCTTCAGCGTGCGGCCCCGACCGTTGTCCTCCGCAAAGGGCGCCCATCGCGGTCCTGTCACTGTCAACGTGGTGTCCGCTTCTCTGCGAGCCGTGGCGGCCACGATGTCGGACGGTGGGGCGTCGGATAGCCGCACTACAATCAGCGCCACCCGTGGCGGAGGCTGGCGGCGTGTCGGTGGTGGGCACGACAGGGGGAGGGCTGAGGTGCAGCTGGTGCGTGACTGCCGCCACAGGATGAGCTGCGTCATCCACGCTGTTGGGAGCGTCGACAGCTGCGTCGCTGTAGGGTCGACACGCAGCACCAGCGCTCGCATGGCACCTTTCGTGGGGGCAGAAGGCGCTGCGCTTGTTAGTGGAATATCGTGTCGCTTGCGGGAACACCGCGGCAGCAGCGACGGCGCCGTGCACAAAGCATCAGCACTCCTCTTTATACCCAACGCCCTCGCTGGACGACCCAAAACGACGGAGGTGGCCGGATGCAGCGATACGCGCCGCACACGTTCCAGACGCGAGGGGTAGGGTCCCATAAAAACGGAAAACATCCTTTTTTCCCCCTTCTCTTCTCTTTTTCTGTTTTTTCCTATTTTTTTTTGCTCTGTGTATATCGCGTGAGCTTATGCGAGACGGAATAAAAAAAAAACCTTTCTTGTTTTATTCTTCAAAAAAACCACTTGAGTGGTATGGCTGCTTAAGGCCGAAACAAAACAAAAGGAAAGGTTTAAACTAGGGGTATAATCAGCGCGCAATTCAATGAGCAAACAACAAGAAAGCAGAGTTTCTGCGCCTGCTGGTAAAATCTGAGATAACAGCAACGGTAGCGGTGGCTGTAGAATCGTCCGTAAAAAAAAAAAATAATAATAACTAATTCAAATAATAAGCAAACTATATTTATTTTAAATCTCCCAAGCGGCAATGACAATACAGAAGGTCAACTTGTCTGCACTCCGTACAGCAGAAATGCCACCAGCTGTACAGCTACAACACAACTACAACGAAAAAAAAGAGCACGCGGCGGACGCCACGAGTCGCGATGGCAGCACGGTGTGCAGAAAAAAAAAAAAAAGACGCGATCAAATTCAATAAGTATAATATTAATTCAGAAAGCGTACCTTGCAGCCGTGAAAAGTGGAAACAGCAAATACAACAGCAACACGAAAAGGAGATAATCTTAAAAAGAAGTGAGAGTATTATCTTTTTTTTAAGCGTGCAAAAACCAGAGTTCGCTAGCAGAATAGCACGAGAGCAAAACAATTAAAAAAGGAGTCTAAAGCAAACCACACAAGACGGTATAAAAGCGATGCAATCGCTGCAAATAGAGATCGAGAAAAAAAAAAGAAATGTGAAGAAAGAACGTAAGCAAAGGGATGTGAAAGATACGTAGTTGTGTTCTATAGTCAAACTCTCTTGCAAAAAGAAAAACTGTGCGGAATTACAAGGAACTTAAGTAACAACAGAGCAGTGAGAAAACTGAAGGAAAAAATTCTAGATTTTAAAACACTGTTTCGCTAGCGTGAGAGGGGGAAAGAGAAAGCAGATAGACGAAATTTGAGGAGACGCGCCGTCGTCGTCGTCGTCCAATGTGTATTTCTTTTCTTCGTCTGATCGCCGTGCTCCTTTTTTTGTTTTTTTCCTTCTCCTCGAACCGTGAGAAAAACAAAGAATGACGAGATGCGTGCCGAGCCGAGCAGAAAATCGTTTCGCAGTCGCGACAAATAGTGCATGGAGTAGTAAAGGAGAGAGAGAAAAAAGGTAGAAAGGATGGGCGAGGTAAAGAGGGTGAAAGAAATTGCTGAGCAACGCACATAACCCGCTTTATGGCTGTCAAAGGCTTGTTGTTGTCCACAGTCTCGCACAGCTTGCTATCCGCACACGTGAAACCGCACAGCCTCTACAATCGTCAACCAAAAGTAGAGGCAACCGAGAGAGTAGATGTGTACCAGAGTGTGTAACCACAGAATCAAAATGTCCATCATTCACGCCACTTTTCCTTTTAATAGAAAAGACACAACAGTGACATTTCTTGTTGTTTCTTATTTCTTTCATCACCTTCCATTTATTTCTTTTTCTCTATTCTTTTGGGTGTGACAAAGATGCTGCCAAATATACAAAAAGAGAGGAAAAAAGGTAATGTTGAAGAAAAAATTAACATAACAAATGGCATGACGAGCACATGCACAAAATTTTCGATGGAGACAGGAAAATTGAAAGAGGGAGAAAAAAAAAGAAGATGTGTCGTTCAGCCGGCCATCCTCACTAGTGTTCATGTTTTTTTTTTTTTTCAAAAGTCAACGCTACAACATTGCCAAACTAACCAAAAAAAAAAAAAGATTCACATTCTTCATTTTAACAAGCACGTCTATACAGCAAAGAATTTGTTTTTCAACACGTCTCAACCGCTTGTCTTCTCGTTCTTATTTCCTCCTAACATTCACCTTCATTGAGCTCTGGAAGTGCCATTGAAATGCGCAACAGAGTTAATGGCGGAGAGCAATGGAGACGTACTCATCAAATGTGCTCAATACATTTTCAGAATGCAGGGCGTGTAAAAAGAGAAAAAAAAAAGAAGCGAATCCTTGCCAATGATCAGGAGAAAAGAAAAGAGAGGAGAAAAGGCAGTGAAGAAGGGTAATGAACTGTGTTCGAACGGTTAGAAATAATACGAAAACTAAGTCGCACAACGCTAGCAGTGTTAGGGATTTTTTAGTATTGTTTTGGCAGGACTTAGAAACTTGCTCTCTTCGTTTTGTCCTTCGTCTCTTAAGTCCAATAAATTGTGGAGAAGTGGAGGCATCGCAGCTTTTTGTTCCCAGACAACTCTGTTCCTTTAATGCTGTCGTCACTTCAACTGTTCCCCCTTCTTTAAAATGTTGTCGCACAGTGTAAGAGCCCTAAAACACCTCACATCATCATCAAAAAAAAAAAAAAAACTGAAGAGCAACAGCATTACAAGCAAGGTAGCGACCGGAAAATACGTAGTTGTGTTTTCTAACCGAGAAAAAAAAAAAACAAGGTCGTTCGAGCGTTTTGAAGTAAACAAAAATGAAAAAAAAAACGCTAAGATGAGCATTTTGAAAAAGGTAAATGTTTCAACAGAACAAAAAAAAAAGAGAAGGAGAGCTAAGAAGTCGACAAGCAGATGAAAAACACAGCCCACTGAAGAGATCACAAAAAAATGCTTCTGAAAAAAAAAAAAAGATCAGTTGACCTTAGCGAAGAAATAGGAACACAAGAGTGACACGTACAGTGCAGGGAGCACCAAGAGAGAAGAGATCAGAACTTGTGCGTAGCACGGCACTCTTCATTTCGCCTCGGCCTCTGCCTTCGACGGCGCACTGGCATGCGAGCTTGGCGGAACCGCCGGCTTGGCGGCCAGCCGAAACCCGGCCTCGTCGTTATCCAACTTTAGCTCGTCGAGACTGGCGATACCTTTCGAGTCGTAGGTGCACCGCCACACGGTGCGATGTGGCACCTCCACGCTGATGCTGCTCTCCGCCGAGGTACTGCCAAAGTACGCCAGCAAGCAGCGCAGCACCGCCTGGTGCGCCACCACGACGACCACTTTGTCGGCATTCTCGAGTTCCATAATGACAGGCTCCAGCCGCACCACCAGGTCCTGATAACTCTCCCCTTCCGGGTAGCGGAAGGTGTACTTGCTCCGCTTGCGAAAGTAATCAATGAGGGGGTACCGCTGCGAGACTTCGTCGTACGTCATGTCCTCACACACGCCCGCGTGAATCTCATTGAGACTGCTCCAGCGCAGCGTGCGGATGTTGAGCAGCCGCTCACTTAACTCAGCCGTCTGTATCGCACGGCGCAGCTGGCTCGTCCAAATCTCTAGTGAATCCGCCGTGTTCGCCGCAGCGGCGGTGGCGTCCGTCTGCTCCTTGCGCTGCGACTGCGCCGCCGGTCCGGCGTTGGGGGCGTGGTGGAGACGCTGCGCGTGGTCAACGTGCTTCAGGTGGTGCTTGAGAGAGGCTAAAAACTCTAGCAGTGCCCCGGCGTCGCGCATGCCCTGCTCGGTCAGCAGCGGGTTGCCGCCGATGCGGTCCTCCAAGTTGTAGCAGCTCTCGCCGTGGCGAACAAAGTAGATGGGATGCTGGATCTTCACCTGCGACAGGTTCATCACGTAGGAGATAATGCGGCTGGCAAGGTAGCCGGAGATGCCGTGGGTTTCGATCGTGTTGGCGTTGCGAATCTTCACGTAGCTGCGCGGCAGCGACGGCGGCGGCGGCAGCGGAGCAGCGGCGGTGACGGGAGCGCGGCTGTCCGCTTTGGCGGCATCACCCAGAGTCTCGTAGACGCTCTCGAGAAAGTGCAGCCGCTCGTTGAAGTCGTCCGTGGCGGACTGCCAATCAATGTCGCTGCGCGGGTATTCCATGGGATCGCGGATCTTGCACTGCACAAAGTCCAGCGGGTCCTCGGCGGCTTCGCGGATGACCTCCATGTAGAAGAACTGAGACGCGAGTGGGCGGAAGAGTGCCTCCGCCTCGCGGCGCAGCTCCTCCGTCACGAAGTCGTCGTTGATCACCACGACCTCGCCGCCATGCTGAAAGAAGAGCCGGCAGTCGTCGGCGAAGCTCTGCAGCACGTAGCGGTAGAGCCGCCGCGCCACGCTCGCCGGGTTCTGGATCAAATCGCGGAAGTGGCGCGTCCGCAGCACCTCCGCCGGCATCGCCAGCGCGTCCACGTCGTCCGCTGCCGCCGTGGTGGCGGTGGACGGCGGCACCGCCTCCGCCGTCGGTGTTGGCGGTCGCGAGTGCAGCGCCGCCTCCAGCGGGGAGCCGGCCACCGCCACGTCGCTGGCGCAATCGGAGAGGTCGGCCGTCGGCGAGGCCGCCGCAGGTGCGGGCAACCCGCACGCACTGCTGTCGCGGGACAGCGCCGTGTACGCCTCCATGGACGGGCACACGGGTGAGGCAGCACCGGACGTGCCAGCCACCGCGGCCGCGGCGGGGTGGGAGGAGGTCGCCGCTGCCCGCAGGGGGTGTGGCGGTGCAGCCCCAGCAGTGAACACCGCCGCCGAAGCAGCAGCAGCAGCAGAGCCGCTGTCGTTGGTGCCGGCGTCGAGGGAGCGGCGCTGCGCTGTGGCGAGGGCGCCGGTGGCCAAATTCCGCACCACGCGCGACACCTCGTCTTGCGTGGAGGAGTGGGAGGGGTTGTGCCCCGACAGCGC
Source organism: Crithidia thermophila (assembly GCA_030849055.1). NCBI lineage: Eukaryota > Euglenozoa > Kinetoplastea > Trypanosomatida > Trypanosomatidae > Crithidia > Crithidia thermophila. The sequence continues at coordinate 11,377 of JASAOP010002623.1, read as the reverse complement.
GTGGGCACGGCGGAGGGCGCCGCGGGTAACGGCCACGTCCGTCTCGGCGCGCACGTGCGGCGGCGTCGGCGTGGCGGAGACCTCGCGAGCAGCGCCGGTGGAGGGCGTGCGCGTCTGGGAGTCCGCCGCTGCGTCTGTGGTGGGGTGCGGGTGAGGGACGGCGGCCTTCTGCGGCGGCGCGCGGCCCTCCGCCGCGGCGTGGTCGGCGTGCGTGGCCTCCCAGTCCAGCAGAACGCGCCGCCACGCCACCTGGATGTTCTGCACCTTCGCCCGACTCCCGTGCCAGCCCAGCAGGCGGCAAATCTTCTGCGCCAGAAACGTTTTCCCACGCGCCGGGAGGCCCATCATGAAAATGATGAGCGTTTTTGTGCCGTCCTCTGCGGTCTTTTTGAAGTACTCCGGCCCCTGCTGGGAGGCGGGGATGGTGTACATGGACAGCTGGCTCATCAGCTCAAAGGGCATCTCCTTCAGCAGCATAGAGGGCACCTTCGGCAGCGTCGACGGGCCGGCCGCGTCGGCGGCGTTGGGCGTAGGCGCCATCTTGGCTGCCGCGGCGAACACCGGAGACGCCATTCCGTCCTCGGCGGACGCGCGCGCGACGCTGCCGTTCGCGTTCGCCACCCGCGCGACCGGGCTCATCGTCGGGTAAGAGGGCGAGGTGGAGAGCGGCGTGTCAAGCGTTGCTTTGTCGGCCGCGGTGGCGTTGCTGGTGATGGCTGTCGTGGACGGGTACTGGTGATAGGCGTTGTTGTGGTGCACGTTCTGCGCGTGCAGCTCGTGATAGTCCTCGGCCTTGTGCCACTCCCACGCGTTGTACGGCCGCGGCTGGTGCCCGACAATGCGCTCGACAATCGCCTCCCGTCGGACGCTGGAGAGCACGGGGGGAAAGAAGGTGTGGTAGGCGGTGTCCACCACGTTCACGGGGGTCTGCACGCTGAGCAGACTGGCGTCGTTGCTGTGGGTGCTGGAGGTGCGGCTGGCACGCGTGCTCTCCGCCTTGCTCGGCCCCCCACCGAGGTGGTGGTGGTGGTGAGGATGGTGAAGGGAGGCGTGCTCCGGCGGCAGCCCATCGCCGGGGTGCTGGAGGCTGTCGCTGTCGCTTGGCGGTATCTCGACTCCCCGCTGCCGGTCCCGCTCAGGGCTGCGCCGCAGCTGCGGAGACGCGCTGCGTTGGCGTGTGTTGGTCGGAAAGGTTTTCGCGGTGGCGTTGGGCGTGGCGGCGTCGTGCGCGCTGCGACCGCGGCGGAGGTGCCCATCCTCGCTAGATTGAAAGAAAAGGTCGTAGTACATCTGGGCAGCTTCCACTGCCTCCTTTGCGATGGCAGCCGCCCGCGGGGATGGGTAGGCGACGTTGTTCAACACCGCCGTGTTCATGTGCTGCTGTGCCGACGCGGCCGTTGCTGGGGCGGAGGCCATCCCGTGCGAGCTGCTCGTTGCCGCGCTGTCAGGCCCGGCTGTCGAGGAGGCAGTGTCCTTGCTGGCGTCAACGTGAGACGGCGCTGCAGCGGACATCATAGTAGGCGAAGAAACACTACGCGTTTTGGTGTGTGTGTGTGTGTGTGTGTGTGTGTGTAGTGTTGGGAGTAAGAAAACAAACTAATGTGATGCTTTTTTTGTTTGGAAGTCTACCCTGTTTGTCTGATGCTGCTATCTTTTTTTTTCTCTTTTGAATAGTTGAATGTGCAACCTCCGCTTTCTGCAAAAAGCAACGCTGCAAACAATGGCTATAAATAAGTACCGATAAGAAGCACAGACACAAACAATCAAATAAACAAAAAAAGATGCCTCAGCAGGATCGACCTCGAAGCGCAAACAAAAAAAATAAACGCTTTGAGGCTTTAGAAAAGCTATCACTTCTTGTTGTTATTGTTGCTTTGGTGTCGCCGCCTCTTCCCACTTTAACAATAAAAAAAAGAGTGAAAAAAGGCCGTGGGGGATATTGACAGAAAGAAGAAGCAATTGGCGTAGTTCGAACGCAGAGAGTTGCAAGGCAGCAAATATTGAATTGACGGGTTGCACTGAGTGACGGATCCAGCTACAAAAAAAAAGGTTACAACACAGTGCTATCGATGAAAGTAGCAGTATTTTCCCGCTTTTCTCATTCGTTCTTTTTAATTGTTGTTGCTGCCTCTTTTGGAGTAGTAAAGTAGCAACGAGCAGTGACGGCGAACAGACGCGCTAACGCACGAGAAAAAGAAAAGAGAATTGACAAGAAGTGAATGCTGCAAAAACCCCGCAGTTTCCCTGTCATTGTCGCATGCGAGGAGTGAGAGTGAGAGAGAGAGAAAGTGAAAGAGAGAGAAGTTGAGAAGCAGAAACCCAAATAAGATCTAAGAACGGAATTTGAACGAAGCGTGGGAAGCAAGGGACAGGCGAGAAAACACGCGCGCATTGTTGTAGTTTGACGCTGAGTAGCAGTGCGTGCAAGTAACGTCGAAGACGCCTTTACGAATTCAAGCCGTAGCAACATACAAAGTTTCGTTAAAAATAAAAAAGCTGGGTAAAGGCGGCGCGGCCAAATGGGAATGGCGACGGCAGAGAGATACGTCCTTCGAAAAATAAAGATCTTATTTGTGGGGACTTTAAGCAAGTGCCGCGATTCCGCACCAAAATACGCTGAGAAAGAAAGAAAAAAATAAGGTAACAAGGAGCAAACAGCAGGTTTCGCTAGCATCGGACGAAAAAAAAAATACCTCACAAGGTTATCTCCATTGAGAAGGTCAAATGCTGAATCCTTTATAGCGCAAAATAATGATAGAAAAAAAGTTTTTTTTTTTGTGAAGATTCCCACTTCTACTGACCAATTCCTTCGTTGTTGAAGAGAACATCGAGCCGGGACGCGCACGAGGAGTTGCAAAAGACCACATCGCTATACCACGCAGACACACACACACACACACACACACATACACACACACACACACATGCACCAGTTGAAAAAAGGAAGAACCACCATTCTCAACAGGGTGAAAGGAACGCAACGATGAAGCAGACAGCGCATCGCACGCACGCCGAGACGCGCCATCAAAGCTAACACAGAAGTTACTGCATCACACGTGCCAGAAAAAGGAAAAACAAAAGCTGGGTTTGAATAGCCCCTGCTGCTACTCACAATCACAAAAAAAGAAAAATGCGAATGAGCAGAGCAGCTCTACGCACCACCACGCTCCTCGTCTCGCCTCCGTACTTCCTCGTCCTGCCGTGCGCGGCTGCTAATCGACTGCGCGATGCGCGCGCCCATCAGCACCACCACCGCCGCACCCACCAGCAACAGAAACAACAAGAGAGGCTGTCGAACGGCGCGATCGACGATAGCCTTTTCCTGCGCTCGGTGCTTCATCAGAATGTATTGGCGGAGATGCGGGTTGGCGCGCAGCTCCGGTGCCACGCGGGCCGCACTGGCCGGGTTGTCGTAAGCACTGCCGTCCATCCCAGCAAACCCGGGTCGGCTGCGGTACAGGTCACGCACCTCCTTCAAGTTCGACACCGTGTTGTGGAAGAAGTGCAGCCCCAGTCGGTTAGGGTTGCGAGGACCGGCGTCGCCAGGCCGGCGGCCCTGCGTTGCGTCTGCGCCGCCCTCCCGCGTTGAGTCTTCCCGCGCGTCTTCGGCCGCGCCGGGGCGGCGGCGAGGGCCGGTGAAGAAGGCGGAGCCGGCGTTGAAGGACGCAGTGGAGCTGCCGCCGCCGTGGGGGTCCGCGTGGTGCACCCGCCAGGGAGGAAGGTCCTCGCGGCGGCCGCGGCGGCGCAGCTCGTGCAGGCGTGCCGACACCTCGGCAAAGCGAGCAGCACGCCGGCGGCCCTCCTCCGTGCGCATGTCGAAGTCGCCGCCCTCATCGTCGCCGCTGCCGCTGCTGCCCGTCGCGTCGTGACGGTGGCGCCGGCGAGCGGGATCGCCCTGGTACATGCGCTGTGCCTTCGCGTACTCCGCTTCGGTGTAGGTAAAGTCGCGGAAGTGGTGGCCGGCGCGGGTGGTGGCGCCGCCACCGCGTGCCCTCGCCAGCACGCGCTGCCGTGTTTCGAGGGTGGTCTGGCGGAGGAGGTGGTAGGCCTCGGTACCACGCCGCATGTCGTCGTCAGCACCGGCGGTGTTCATGTCGGGGTGGTGCTGTATGGCGAAGGCGTGAAAGGCTTTTTTAATCTCCGCGTCAGTGCTGTCTTCGCGAAGGCCGAGACAGCGAAGGGCATCGCGCAGCTCCCCAGCGGTGGCAGTGGTTCCCGACGGATGGGGACCGCCGTCGCTGTACGACGCTCGACCACTGCACGTGAGTGTGACAGCTGCCGCACCCCAACGGTGGAGGCGACCAATGCGGAAACTGCGCATCCCTGCAGCCCCACTAACGCCCCGCTAGCAGTGTGTAGGCAAACGAAAGTGAGTAGGAATTTCTTTTTTAAAAAAAGCTATTTTTGTTTTTATTGTAACTTGAGTGTTTCTTCTGCAAAAGCCACCACTTATTTTTTTTTTTTGGAGGTTCCCCTTTATAATAAGCTTTTAACGTCTTTGCTACCGCCGTTGCAGATGTTGCACGTCAATGCTCACACGCCGAGAAAAGAAGAAAGGATCTATTTTTCGTCAGCAGAATGAAAAAATTGTCACGTCCTTTTCACCACTAAAGAACGAATGTGTTGTGCGTCGTTGTCGTGATAAATGGTCGCAGGGAAAAATGTACTCAGAGAGTGCGACATGGGCGAACGCACGAGCTGATGTACTGTGGAAAAAAAAAAAAGCGACGATGAGACAGTGTAGAAACACACACACAAAAAAAAAGTATTAGCGCGGATAAAGATGAGCAGGAAGAAAGAGTTGTAGAAAAAAAGCAAGTGGGATTTAAGACGGGGGGGGGGTAAGTGCTCGCAACCACAACAGCTAGTGAAGTTGCGCGGCGCCGTAAAGCGCACGAAAAAAAGCATTCGGTGGAAAGTCGATCGGGAAAAAAAGGGTCATTTGCTTTTTTCGCCATTTCCACTCTGATGTTTCTGCAAGCCTTCCGTCACTTTCATTCCGAGAATGAAACGGAAAAGAGGGAAAGTGACAGACAAAAGGGAAAGATTGACGAAAGACAAAGCGTCAGTGGAAGATTGTTCTTGCTCAATCGCTACAGAAGCGACGACCTTGTGGTATGTGAGTGACTGGTTCAGCCACATCAACTCGTCCACCTACTAGGACTAGCGTGTTTTTTTTTTTTTAGTAATTGTCTGAGATTCGTTCGCAATCATAAACAACGAAGAAGCAAAAAAAAAAATGATTGTTTTCAATGATAAAATACACAAGAGGGAGAGCTTATTTAAACACCCTCGTTCTACATGCTCAAACGATAAGAACAGCGCCGCAGCTAACAACAGCAAAAAAAAAAGACACAAATAGGAAGAAGAAGAAGAAAAAAACACCAACATGAAATGTTGAAAGCTGAAAAAAGACAGGAAAGGTAACAAAAGGCTACAAAACACATTTTTTTTTTACAAAAACAAAGTAAGCGCACACTAAGACACAGGAAAAGAGAAAAAGTGGAAAGAACAGCCAAAAAAAAAGTTTATGAACAAAGGACACCAAAACAAAAAAAAAGGGAAAAAGTTCATTTGATATCGCAAAGGAAGAAAACAGTAAGGTACACAGATCTGCAAGCGAAGAGAGAAAACTGGAAAAAAGGGAAAACATAAACAACAACAATTCAGCATTTGGAAAAAGGTTTTTTTTTCGTGAGCACAGAACTAGGTAACAACAACAACAACAAAAAAAAGAAACACGAAAGAGGGAACGAGAAGCTTGAAAACAGCAACAGCATGAAGTCACAAAGCAAGCGATGGTGCTAAGAAAGGCGACAAGTAAAAAGGGATTCACAAAAGCTTTTAAACAAAAAAATGGGGCGTCATTGATAAAAGCAAGCAGAGCAAAGAAATCCAGTTGAAGCACATTGTACTTCTCCTCACCACCTTGAACTTATTTATTCGCAAATTGCCACGAAGGCTGCGGTCCGGAAAGGGGAAAAAAACGAGATGCAGAGAAGAATGGAACGAAGTCTTTGCTCCCACCCTTTATTTCTTCTCGACTATCAATGCGCCATACACTCTTTTAAGCAAAAAGGAGGAGGAAAAAAAGTCTTAACATCGTTTTAGTCTCCTGTTTTTTTCTATTTTGGTATTCAACCATTAACGTCGAGAGGATTCTGAGACCGTTTGAGGCATAAAGTTCTCTGAAAAAGCTCCTCACTTCGGACCTCAATGCTTAAAACACAATTGTTGCTGTTGCCCTCCTCGCCATTTACTGAATTCGTTTTTTTTTTCTTTTCGTCCGCCCTATCTTTCTATACAAGCTGCTTTTTAGATTTTTTTCAAATTATCACCTCCGCTTTAAAAACAACAGAAGCAATTTAAAAAAAAAAAAAACGTCGAGGCGTTGAACATGTCAAATATAGCAGCGTAGAGCAGCTCAGTGCCGGAGAAAAAAAATACCGCTGGCAAGTACATTTTTTTTTTCCATTCGCAGTGGATGACATGTGTGTTTATGTAAGTGCTTGTTGCCTTTCCTAATGAGTGCTTTTTTTTTTTTTTAAGTTGAATGATCAAACAAACAAATAGTATCATAACAGAGGGAAACCGGTTAGAACAGTAAGAAAAATAATAATAAAAAACATAAAGCGAGCATGGTGAAAAAAAAAGCGAAATGAAAAAAGTGTAATTGAATGTCATGAGAAACAAGGAAAAAAAAGAAGCCAAAAAACAAAAAGATTATTCTTTCTTTAGTGACAATTTTGGTTCGAAAAGCAAAAGCAAAAAAAAAGGACGACAAGTAGATCAATTAACAAAAAAAGGTGTGATAGAAAAAAAGAACGAAAAACGGTTTCGTTCTCTGTTCAGTAATAAGCATCACCGCTAAAACCTCAATTCTTTTTTTTTTTACTTAGCTGCGGGGTTGTGGTACTCATGCAGTGCCTTCCTACACGACCCCAAAACTCGAAAGCGGACACTTTGAAAGTGCCCTTGGGGCGAAAATGCGGGTGCGGACCTCACATAAGTGCCTGGCACATTCTCTCAGATGTACGCGTGCCAGCAAAAAAAAAAATGGAGGGGGGAGGGAACAGAGGGCTGCAGCCGAAAGCCTAAAAACCAAAAAAAAAGCGCCAAGGTAGCTAGGACAAATCTGCAGAGACTGCAAGTAAACAAACAAGGAGAAACCGCCACTGAAAGTAGAATTGCTACACCGTGCACAATCTTTAAAAACTTACATTTTTAAAACAAAATTGAACCTGAGTTTCTCGGTGAAGAGAAAAACTAAGTATTACTCTTAAAAGGCACAGGCTTTCCCTTTTCAATCTCTCTTGTTTCTCTTGGTGCCAGATCTGACCATTCACAGTTGCAAAAATCAAAGCCAAAGTTTTTTTTTCGAATACTTTTTTCGGCGACCAGAGTACCCCTGCTTTCACCACTTTTCTCCTCAAACGTTGTTTCCATTCTCGGCTATACAATTTCACAGAAGTATAAATGATCAAGGTCATACTGCAAAACTGCCGGAGCTAGGGGAAAAAAAATAGATGAATAGCTATAGATAAATATAAATATCAGTGAATGCCATGATTTCGTTCTTTTATTACTCAACACGGAAAAATCATTGGAACTTTTCACACATCCATGAAAAGAAATGAAAAGCAAGAACGACAAAGGTACAAGTCATCGAAGAAGCAAGCACACATAAAGAAAAAAAATAGGATGATTTAAAAGACAAAAAAGAGGAAAAGACAAAAAAAAAGATTTCTGACTTTAAAAAGGAATTAGTCAGCGACAACAACAACAATAAAAACTAACAGCACCAACATTAAACTGCTCTCTCGAGGACTCACATTGATCCCCATTGTATCAAATGCCCGCGCTCATCTACAAGGAGAACGGTCGCACGCACACACACACACACACATACCCACCACTTTAGCTAAGAGCACACGCGCAGAAACACAATCGCAACAACAGCGGCACAAAGTAAAAAGGAAGATAGCGTAGTTTAGCGGGAGCAATGCTGAAAAAAAAAATGTCTGAAAGGCTGGCAAGCGCGCTGGAAGGTTCGTGCACATTTAGGGCAAAGTCAACCAGCACTGCACATTTTCCTTCCGGTTGCTCCGTGAATTCCGCACATCTAGCCAAGCGCGCTCCCTTATTTGCACTTTTTTTTTCTTGTTGTTGTTATGTTATGTTTTGTCTTAATTTAACATCCGTCGACTTTGCGCTCGACGTGATGCTTCTCACCCAACCCTTTTTTCCCCCATGTTTGCTTGCCCATTTCTCCTCTCTCGATTGTTAAATGTCTCTGTGTGGAGGTGTGAATGTGCATGTGTGTTCTCCCCATCTGATAATTCTGTGCGATCCGTCTGCGACAGACGCCTTCGTTAACCTCCCCCCCCCCTCTCCCTTCCATTCACCTCATTAGATGGCACGCAGGACGGACTCCCGCACGGAGGCAAAGGCGGGGTGGCGCATAATGTCTAGCGCGGTCGGTCGCTGCTTCGGGTCGCGTTGCAAAATCCACTGCAGCAGCTGCCGCGCCGTGTCGGAGACGTAAGATGGGATTTGGTAGTCCATCGCAACAATGCGGCACACCATATCGTAGACCTGCTCGGGGGTTCGCGTGGACGTGGGTGGCTGCACCGTGCCACCCTGCGCGAGCGGGTCGAAAGGGAGGGAGGCGGTGAGCATGTGGTACAGCACCACGCCACAAGCCCAGATGTCGCGCGCCTGGCCGTCGGTGATGCGCTTGCCCTCCATCGCCGACGAGGTTGGGGACTGCGCGTTGGTGTTCATGAGAGAGCTGGGCGGCTGATAGGCCAACGTCTCGGGGGCCAGGTAGCCCGGCGTCCCCACGGCAGTCTGCAGCACCTTCAGGCGGCTCTGGTAGACCCCGCAGTGGCGGCACACGGTGAAGAGCATGTTCACCGGTGGCGCTGCCGCTGCCCCGTCGCCATCCGCCGGCTCCGGCGCGGAGGCTACGATAGGGACGTCTTTGTGGCAGTTACTGCAGATGCCGTAGGAGCCCGGCTGCGGGGTGCTGCTGCGGGAGTGCCGCGGCTGCTCTGCCTCGTTGACTCGACTTTCCTGCACGCAGCTGCTCATGCCGCCAAGCCGCACCTGCGTGCTGGCCCGCGCGAGGTACATGTGGTCGGTGCTAATGTTGCGGTGCACCACCTTGTGGAGGTGGAGGAAATGCACGCCCATGAGAAGCTGATAAAAGTAAAAGAAGGCGCCCTCCTCGAGGAGGCGGCCGTGTGCGAGGACGCTGTGGACGCTGCCCGCCATCAAATCCCGCACGAGGAACACCTTCGACGAGCTCTGCATTTTGTCATGAATGAGCAGCACGTGGCGTGAACAGTGATACTCGAACGGCACGTCAGCGTCGCTGATCGGCACGGCGGCGGAGGCGGAGGTGTGCGAGATGGCGCCACCGCCTTCCACGGAGCTTTCCAGCTCCGCGTCTACGCTGCCGGTCTCGGCTTTGCGCAGCTCGCGGTAGCGGGCGCGCAAATATGCCACCGTGCGGCCTAAAACGTTCTCTTCAATACCGATGCGCACGCTAATATTCTCGAGCAGGACGCGGTCTCGCAAGAAACCTTTAACGCGAACCATTCGCTCCGGTCGTGACTCCTCATATCCTTCGTACACCGCATAGTCCTCTTCCTTCTTGACCTCCGTCAACATAAAACGCCCAATTTTTCGGGCACTATGTCGCGGCATTTCTAAAAAAAAAAAAGAAGTTGCAAAAAAAAAAAAAGAGCGATTGCAACACTCAACAAAAACAAAAAACGAATCAAAAGAGAACAGTAAAAAGGAAAAAAATCCAATTTATGGGCAGAGTAAAAAAGGTAATGAAAATAAAAAATCGATCAAGCTACAAACGCAGCTGCTCTTCAGATCGCCGAGCAGGTAAAACAAGGCCAGCAACTCTGCGACAAAATGCAGGATACTTCTTGTCCAAAAGGCACAGAAAAGGAGGATAAAAAAAGAGGCTGTTCTGACCTTCTGTTTTTTTTTATTTGTAATGAATTGACTCACACAACAGCTCAGCTTGTGTCCACGCCGCGTCAATGGCAGCCGCAACAGCACAACGCAATTGCTCAGCCAGCAACGCAAGGTCAGCTATTTGTCGCTGTTTAACAACTACAAAAAGAAAAAGAACCACCTTTGCGATGACAAATTTTCCTGGGTTTGCTGTTTTCTTTTTGTCTGGCAGAGACACCAGTTCTATGACAATGACCGCGAGCTTTCCTCTAAATGCAGTAGAAAAGCCCGCTTAATCAACGCCAGTCCCGCGTGTTGTTCACCCCTCAAATGTAAAAAAAAACCAATAAAACAGTAAAAGAAATGTGTATTGTCTTCCGCGACGGCTCTTCCCTGAATTGTTTACTTTTCCAAGCCTTTCAACAACAACTACACACAACAAAAAAAAAAAAACGAAAAAGCGGAACCGAGCACTGAGAAAGGCAGTGAGGCGGTGTCACTGCCACTCCAGCGAGCACACACGCATACACTACGCACGACAACAAGTGCTCAGACGCGAACAACGAAAAAAAAAAAAGGGATAAACAAAAGGGAGGGTCGTAATTAAAAAAAAAAAAACAGAAAACGCGCAGTGAAAAGTACAATGTAGTGCAAACTCCAGAGAGATAAGGAAAGCGAGGCAAAAAGAAAAGAGGGAAAGAGGTTGTCAAAATGAAAAATGAAAGCCTCTCTTTCAGCCTTGCGCACAAGATTCCCTCTTCTCTGAGGTTGACTTCACACTTGCGACTGACTATGCACCCCTTCTCTACCGGAAATGCAAATGCAAAATAATAATAATAAAGTATAAATATATATATCTGTATGTCTCTACCGCACCTAAAGCAATAAGAAAAAGTAGAAGTAGTAAAGCAAATGGGGACACAAACAACGGGAAGGAAAAAAAGGTGATCTGTATTAAGTAATAAAATAAAAAATTCCCCCAAAAAAAGGACAAGTACAAGAACAAAAAAGAAAATCGTTGAGCAGCACAATTGCCACAGAAGATTGAGGAGAAAAAATGATTGAGGATCTGTTTGGAAAAGAAATGAGTAGTTGCGACTCGACAATTGTGAAAAGAATTAAGCCAGTTGAGATCCGCAAAAACAGAGGGATGTGCTTGTAAGAGTGTTTGCTCAAGAAAGAAAATATATTGACCTCTTTACTCCTGTGTAATATGAGACCAACAACAGGGCAGTCTTGAAAGGAGTGTCGAAAAGAGAAAAAAAAATTTTTATAAACACTTTGTGAGTAAATAGAAAAGTTTCCTCTATCGTCTCCAATAAAAACGCGTTTGTGCCTCTTTCGCTCGTTTTTTTTTTTTTTTTGGAAAGAAAGAGAGAGAGAAAGAGGGGGGTCAAGAAGA
>JASAOP010002622.1:0-42736 GCA_030849055.1 Crithidia thermophila | reverse complement strand
GCTTTGGTAGTGCACGTAGCCGAACGGAGCACATCAGCTCACACTGCGTAGCAGACGTTGCAAGTTAAGTTGAAACTCATCGCGTGCAAAAAATGCGGGGAAAAAAGGGACACTAAAAAAAAAACTCTACGAGTTTTGTGTGGGTTATGAGGAAAAAAAAAACGACTTTCGAAAAGTGGTGGCTCTTTTTACAGAGGTTAATGACAGCCGTGTAGATGTCCGAATATGGTATGATGAATCGTAGAAGTTGCAGAGATAGGTGAAGTTGTAGAGGAGAAAAAGCGAGTTTAGTGTAACAGCCGCAAGAATCACAATGTTATGAATATGCATTTCTTCCTTCTGATTCACAAACGCTTAAAAAAAAAAAAAAAAACAATGTCTGCCATCAGTCGGCACAAATAGAGATTTTTTGAGCTTGATGCAGGTGTGCTGTCAAAAGTAAAGGAAAGGCGTTGTAAACTTACGATCACTGACTTAGTTGTACTCCTTTTCTAAGTTCTGACATTGTTTACTTGGCAAATAATAGTTGCCAGCTTTGAAAACAAGTTTTTCCCTATAAACTCATTCATTCTTTTCGAATAATGATAAAATATGGAAGTATAAAGCAATCAAGCAATAAAATGAACTTTTTAAAGAACGAGAAAAATAAAAGCAACAGTTCTTTATCAATTTTGATGTCAGGAAAAAAAAAACACATGGAGTCAACAAGAAGGAGAAAATAGTGCTCACCACCAACAAGGAAACGACAAGAGAAAAAAAAAACAGACGCTAGTGTTCAGCGAAGAACAGTTACTAAAATAGTTTTAGGCTAAATATATACGAGCGGGAGGTATGCCAAGCAAAAAGTGACACTTAGATATTAAGGTTCAACGTTTAAAGAAAAGCTTGCGATGAGGAGAGCCGCAGGAAGTAGCGTTTTTTTCCTTCCATTCTTTGACGAGGAAGTGAAATTTGAACGACTCTGGTCCTTCCCATCCTTTGCTTTTGTAAATTGACCTACTTATTTAATAAACAAATCTGTGAGCTTTGAGGGAATGAACAGAATCACAAGACTGTCGTAAAACATCCATATCTGAACAAAAAAGAAAAGAAAAGAAAGTTACTTTTTGTTCAGTCGCTTTGGGTGTCAATTAGAGAAATAAAAGATACCTGAGAGTTGTCGAGCACATTGGTATGCTCCGGGAAGAGCACATTTACACGTGGAAAAACAAGAAATAAATAAAGTTTTCTTTTTGCCGCAACACTTCTAAATACAATTTTTTATAGCTTTCAGAACTGCTGCACTGCGTCTTCTTCTTGCGGTGCCGCATCTTCACCGTTGGCTTTCGAGTTGCGGTATAGAAAATACAACAACAACAACAACACACTCGTGCGCTCTCGCGCTAACATTGGACACTGCTTTCCTCTCACATCCGCCGCTCCAAGAGACGGGATATGTGAAAGAGACGGAGGTGCAGGTAGCCGTCAAAAAGGTACGTGATAAAGATCAGGAAACTCATGCACACCAGCGGAATCGTCATGCGCTGAATGTAAAGCACAATGGGCGTGTCACAACTATACAGGGAAATGTCTGCGGGCGACTCGAAGTAGTCGCACTGGCACTCCGACGCGTTGAGAGAGAACGCGCACGACCGATAAAAGCCGCTGCACATGTTCGTGATGTAAAAGTCGCAGAGCCGCTGCTGCGGGAAACCTTTGCGGTAAAACCGCAGCCACCGCTCCAGGTTGGCCATCTCTCCGGCTACAATCATCGTCATGACGGAGCACGCCACAGCGCCCACCGTCATCAGCCCGCGCATGGCCACGAGGTAGATTTGCCCCATCACCGGAATCGTCATGCGTACGGAGTGCAGCAGCGTGCACATGGTCGCCATCATGGAGACAATCACGGTGGCGATCACATAGGGGTAGATGCGCACAACGTACGGCTCCACGAGAAGTCGCTCGACGGAGGTGCTGCTCATGATGAGGTAAGCGAGGAAGATGAGCAGCATCAGCAGCTCCATCACGCCAATGGTGAACGTCTGTCGCGGGACGTGGGTGAGGTAGAGCACGCCGGTGTTGCGGAAGATTCCGTTCGGCGCACGGTAGGAGCGCAACACGTTGCGTCTGCCCTGCTCCTTCTTCTTCTTCGCGCGGCGCACGTCACGGTCGATCTTGATGAGGTGCGCCAGCTCCTCGCGAGTCGTCTGGATCAGCAAGTCGTTATCGAGGTGCGGGCAGTTGCAGCGGCACGTGATGAACGCACGAAGCGGCACCAGGCGGGGGTTGTTGCCCTGCGAGGTGTGAATCAAGTAGCGCCGCACAAACATGCGCAGGCACTGCATGTCGAAGTAGAGCTTCGTCGGGTCCTGGAAGATGGAGTAGAAGCTGCTGCGCGGGTCGATGCCGAACTCGACGCGGTGGATGTGGGAGCGCGAGAAGGTGACGTACGGGATGGGTCCCATGGAGCCCTGGTGGCCACGCATGCGGTTGCGCACGCGGGTCGTGGCCTCCGCGTGGGTCTCGCCGAGGTCGTTGAGCAGCTGCGGCTCCAGAAGCTGCTGCGCTGCTGCCGCGCCGGTAGGATCGAAGTCGAAGTCGTTCCCGTTCGCCCTGCTCGAGCCGTTGTCGGACAGGCTGTCGTTGTTGGCGGCTGCGTTGGGGGGCCGGTTCGCCTCCTGCTCCTCCCGCGTGGTCCCGAGGGGCTCGTCGCCGGTGTTCAGGCCACCCTCGCTGCCAGCACCACCACTACCCCCATGGCGGCTGCCGCTCATATCCATCGTGTCCAGGCCTTTGCCTTTGTCGCTCGACTGGTTCGCGTGGTGGGCGCGGAGCTGCAGCTTGTGCAGCTGGAAGTCCTCCTCGGTGTACCGCTGCACGTGGATGAGCATGACCGTCTCCTTGTTGATCGTGCCGACGAGGCCCTCGTAATAGAAGGAGCGCGTCTCGCCATCCACGGTGGTGTCGCCTTTGAAGGTGACGCAGCGGCCGATCAGCTTCAGCTCCGGTGGGGAGATGACCGGGAGGTGCTCAATCGGCTTGTTGGCGTGGATGATGGCCCTGTTTACAATCTCCTCTATCGGTGTCTCCTGCTCCTCCTCGGGTGCCCCGGCGGTGGGGGAAGCCGACTCCGGCTGCGGATCGGACTGCGCAGCATCGGCTGGTTGCTGCTGCTCCTGCTGCTGCTGCTGCGGTGTCGCGGAAGCGTCGACAGGAGCCGAAGGGCTCGCGCCGGCTGCGGTGTGCACGGCCGCGGACGAAGTGCCGATGCCACCGGAGTAGGACAATCGGCGCTGCTGTTGCTGCCCACTGCGTGTCCGCTCTCCACCGTCGTCGCTCTGAAAGTCTGCATCGACGTTTTGTACCGCCGCAGCAGCAGCGGACGGTGGCGGTGCGGGCGCTGTCGTGTCCAACGACGTGATGCCAATCACACGCGCTAAAGGCAGCATCCCTTATCTTCTTGTTTTTTTTTTTTTTTGGCTCAAAAGCTCGTTAGTTATCGGGAAAAAAAAAGCAGATCAATTTACGGTGGCGCAGCGAAGAAAGACGGAAAAGTGTCTCCCTTCCGTTTATGTTAGTGTGTTAAAAAGAAAAGAAAAAAGGAAAAGAGGAAAGTCTAGCCCTGCCTCTCTGTGAAGGTGGAGAGCTGGAGAAAAAAAAAAGGGTCTCTCGTGAAAGAAAAAAAAAAGGAGGAGCAACTAGAAATACCTAGTGTCGCGTTCTCTCTTTTTTGTACTCAAGCTACAAGACTTTCAAAGCTTGAGCAAGCAAGAAAAAAAAAAACAGAGAAACGGTCGAAGCACACACAAGCTGGTGCACGAACTACAGTCGTCTGCTGTTTTGTGCAGCAACAACGTTTTAAATCGAACGGATGAAGAGGGAACGAAAGTTTACAGAGCTTTTACCGTCACCTAAAGCTGAGGCAAAGTGTATTGGAAATTTTGAAATATGAAAAGGGGAAAAAGAGATTTGACAAAGAAGTACAGAATTCAGAAAACAAGCAGGTCACGAAGATCCAACAATAGCGGCGTAGGCTGTCCATAACAATACTAAGTTTTTTCATCTTGTGCTTGAGCATAGAAGCAAAGTAGGTTCATACTCAAGCCGGCAAGCAAGATGCCGACGCTGCAACAATGCAAAACACAAACGTTCCTTTTTTTTTTTTGGAACAATTACAGCGCTGTAAATTCTTGAAAAATATGCAGTCAGGCGCAAACAATATTATAGTCGTAAAGTTTATCGTGAAAAGTCTATTTTCCCACACACACAACCAAACTCTCTTTTATGAAAATTGACTCGATGATTTGTTACGTTAAAGTTTCTGTTAACATTTTCGTTTGATAATATGATTGTAGTTTATGTACTAAGCGCAAAGAGAAACAATTTGAGTTTGTCAAATATAATTCAAACACAATCCGTCGAAGGAGAGAAGAGCTGAAAAAGTGTAAAGAGGCAGCTGCTGTTCACAGCGAAAAGTAGAAAAAACTAGGAAAGTGCTGAATATAAGATTGGAGAAAAAAGATCAAGCGGAGTGTACGCACTTGCAGTTGAACAAACAGAAATGCAAGCGGGATTGCTATGGCGCAACCGGAAGACAAGCAACAACCAAGCCACCAACATCATGGAAAAGAACAAAAAGTTCGCGCGGTAACCCACCGATACGCCGCGACACCCCACTGAAGAAACAACAATAAAAAAAAAAGACTACACAAACAAGTCAACACTCAACTGAGTAGCCTTTCAAACAAAGGCAAACGAAGTCTCGCTAGCATCCAGGCACTTATACGACGTCACGTGGACAAGGGGATCAGTGATTATTATTTTTTCGGCCGAATCTGCGAAGACAACGGATGAGGGGGAAAAAAAAACCAGACAGACACAAAGAGAAGAGAAGACAAGCAAGCACCATGAGGGGGGAACAAAAAAACAGCGCTTACCTAACGTAGGTGCTGGAAATTCACTACCAGGCAACAAGTTTCCAAAGCTACAACACAGTGATATCGACAACGATCACGTCTGGGATTGAAAAACAAAAACAAACGAGTTTAATGTACAAAGAGCAACGTGAAAAATAAAACGCATGCAGAAAACGAAAAAAGCACAAGAGAGAAGTGGAGGAAGCTCATAATATTAACAATCAGCTGCTGGCTTGTGTTTGCGTGCTCGTCTGTGCGTGTGGATCTCAATCATCACCCACAAGCAGTCGCTGCACCCACTCAAACACGACAAACGTGACCGCGCTCGCCGGCACCGCCTTGAGGTAATTGGCCGTGAGTCCGCTAAAGAGCGATGTCACGCCCTTGTTACGAATCATTTTGACACAGCAGTCCACCATGCCATTGTACTTCTTTGCCCGCCCGTT
Source organism: Crithidia thermophila (assembly GCA_030849055.1). Lineage (NCBI taxonomy): Eukaryota > Euglenozoa > Kinetoplastea > Trypanosomatida > Trypanosomatidae > Crithidia > Crithidia thermophila. The sequence goes on along the minus strand of JASAOP010002622.1, from coordinate 37,392 downwards.
GGTCCCCTGCGTTTGCAAACGCGTTCGGATAACGTTGAGAGGGTACGAGACGGTCTGCGCCACCGTCGAGGCAAACATGCCGACCCCACCAACCTCCGCCGCGTTCAGGCTCGCGTCGTGGCGCTTCTTCTTCAGCACCTGCATGCGGTACAGCATAATCGACTGCTGTGCGGTGGAGTACAGACCCATTTCCAGCCCGCGATAGACCACGATGCCGACCATGTTGGGCGCGAAGCCGCGATAGAATTCTAAAATGCCGCCCTTCTTGTACGCAACCCGGACGATCTCCCGCACCCCGCCGCGGTACTCGTTGGTGCGCGACACAACGACGCGCGTTTTCACCACCTCGAGCGGGTAAAGGATCCCCTGCGCACCGAGACCGGCAATGGAGCCGATGGTGCAATTAATCGCGAGCTGCGGAAATGCGGAGAGACAGCCAAAGCGGTTGAAGGGCGGCGTGAAGATGGACGCCTCCGCTGAAATGACGCGCTCTCGCTCCCGCAGCTCGGACGGGCTTAGGTAGTACCAGTCCGACACTGCCGGGGTGGTCGAGGAGGCCTTCTCCGTGCCTGACTTGCCGCCATCACCAGACCTACCCTCGTTCGCGTTCCTCGTGCCACTGCTACTACTATTTGACCCACCTGTGCTCGACGACGACGTGCGAGTTACGGCGGAGTTGACATTCGGTTCCGCGGTGCCGAGCATGGAGGCCCGCTCCACCTCCTCGCGGCGGCTGATGGCGTTACTGCGGTCGTCGTGCTCCTTCCAGCGGGCCACCGAGCGCTTGCGGCGCCGCTTCTCCCGCTCCACGCAGTCCTCGTAGAGCGACGACAGGTACCGCCGGATGGAGAAGACGATGGCAAACTCCGGGCCGGCCTTGAAGCAGTTGATGACGTTTCCCCGCCAGAACGACTTCCACCCGCCGTCCGCCTTGATGATGCGAGCCACCTGCAGAAGACTCGGGTGCGTGCGATGCGCAGCTACCACGGACCCCACCGCCGTCTTGGCACCGCCGGTGGCAGCGGCGTTGGCCCCTGCCGGTGGCGCCTGGACGAGGTGGCCCTCCTGCACGATCAGCTTGATGCGGTCCAGTGGGGCAGTCATGGTGCGACTCGCCGCTCCGGCCACACCGCCGGCCACGAAGGTGGCGATGGTGCTGTGCCAGTCACGGCGGACGTGCAGGGACTTCGTGACGGTCACCTCCTCTTCATCTGCGGGTGACGCTGCCGCCGCAGCTGCCGGAGGATTCGAGGAAGAGCTTTCGCTGGTGGTTGTCGCTTCCGCCGCGTTTTCGAGAGTTTTGGCTTGCTGTGTGGATAGAGAAGATGTGCTAGCGGATTGGACTGTCTCTTCCCTATCCACGTCATTAACCTCCTCAGTAGCCGCTACCATTCCTTTTTTTTTCTTTTCGGTCTATACGGGAAACTCACTGTTTTTAAAAAAAGTATTCGCTAGTCGTATCGAAAAAAAAAAGACACTAGAATATGTGTTTCAACAGTGGCGCTTAGGTAGGCGTAGTTTGCAAAAATCGGCGAAAGTAATAATGGTAAGAATACCTTTTTCTGGTCAAGGAAAGGTTACTTGTGTCTATGATAAATTAAAAGTTAACGCCAGCACAGAATTAGGCGCGTCGTATGCCAGAGCAATGCGCAAGACAAGGCTGGATAGAATAGGTGTATCTCCAGTTCGTCAATTCCCTTGTTTTTACCTTATCACATTCCACACCAATTCGTTCCCTTTTTTTATCTTTTGGCTTGCTCTCCTTTTTTAATGCCCGTGAAGAACTGTGAAAATTATTTATAGAAAGGCAGTTGTGAGAAGCGTTGGAGAGAAAAGGACCACAGATACAAGACCACGAGAGAAATGGAATACTGAAACGTTCTCCAATAGCAAGAAAAAAAAGGCGCGCAGCGAGTAATGGGTTACAAAGATAATTACCGTTTCGATTCTTTTTACCCTGAAAATTTTCAGCAAAAAACAAAACACAACAGAAACAGTTTGAAGAGAACAGGAAAAAATAAGTAGAAGAGATGAACAAGAAATGGAGAGTTGAGCAGAGTCCGTCTCAACTCATTGCACGTGACGTAAGTATCGTCGCAGTAGGTAATTCTACTATCCATCCATCGAGATGAAAACAATTTTTCCCCAGTCACAAACGAGAAACGAGCACGAAAAAGAGACGCTCTCCAGTTTCACGTCTTACGCAGTTTTACTGACGAGTCTACCTTATGGTAATACTGGTTGTTCAGCACTTTTTTACCTCTCAGACGTAAAGGTTGAATACAAGACAAAAAAACAACCAATTTAAGTGTCGTTTTTTTTTTTTTACAATAATTTGTTGGAAGAGATTTAAAGTGCGGGTATGCGCGCAAAGAGCCTAGGATATAAACTGAGAGGAAACAGAAATAAACTGTAAATAGAAAAGTGAGAAGCAAACACACCACAACTCAACGGAAGTGGTGTAACAACAGTGAACAAAATTGAATGAAGGGAGAGCGAGCGAGACAAACAAAGCAAACAAAGAAAGAAGGCAGCTGCAAAGAAGATGCAACTCAATACACTGACAATGTCGATGTTTAAAATATCTCAATGATGACCACTCGAAGCGCAGAAAGAAAAAAGTACAAAAGAAGCGGTAAAGAAAGAGATTGCACTTCACAATCCTTCTTTTTTTTTCAAATTGAGAATCAATGGAAACACAGAATCATAAAACACGCGTTTTCTTTCTTTCTGGCACTGGACCATGTGCGTCATATGCTTTGGCGCACAGTGGTTTGCTGTTCCTCGACTTCTGACCGAAGACAAGAGAAAAAGAAATAACACATGTTTTGAAAGATCGCCGTCTCCGACTGCAGTGTCTTTTTCCCTGACGATGCTTCTTTAGCTTCTCTTTGTTGCTTCTCCAAATGCTGCGTTGCCAACAAAAAAAAAGCCGCTTTGTTATTCGGTCACCTTGTAAAAGTTCTCGTCTGGCACGTACCAGCCCATCACCGGGTACTTGGAGTTGAACTTCTCCACGTACTCCTCCAACACCTCCAACTCCTCCTCCGTGCAGTTCACCCAGTACTGGTTCAGGTACTTTCCGGTGAGGTCCGCCTTCGCCAGCGCACGCGACGCCTCAGTGCCGGCGAAGATGTGGTAGTGCTGCCCCGGACCGTAGAAGTGCGGCGCCACCTCGTACACCTTCATCTTCACACTCATCAGAATGCGCTCGTTCTTGATCCCGTCGTACTGCGCCAGCTGCTCGCGCGTGTAGCCCTTCTTGGGCACGTTGGACACAGGTCGGATGCCAGCGCCTGGAGCAGCAGCGCCATTCCCTGCGTCCTTCGCCTCCGCACCACCGGACATGCGCTTCTTCATCGCAACTCCGAAGCGGTGGCCCATCATGCCGAGCTTACGCGTGTAGCCCTTCTTGTGCAGGACGTAGAAGACGGACACCGTCACGGCCGCCGCGGACACGACGGCGGCGACGATTACCTTCTGCTTGTTGTCTGCAGACATGTCGGCCTTATTTTAGGTTTTGTGTGTGTACTTTTTTTTTTGTTGTTCTTATTGGCACCACAAAGTTGTAAAACGTGTCTTTGTAATTTAGTAAAAGAAAACGCCGCGCACACTCACCAAAAATAAAAGAAAATGAGTCAAAGTGGAGGTGACGGTGTTTGAGTGGAGAAAGTGAAGTGAAGTTGAGTGCGATAAGCAACGATGGATTCCAAAAAAAAAAAAAAAACGGTTTACCTTAAAAAAAAAAAATGTAGTTACAAAAGTTTGCACAAGAGCTAGGATAGGGGTATAAATCTTGAATAAGATGCATAATAAAAACACACAGAAATAAATTGGGAAAAGCAGAGGTAAGAGTTGACAAGGAAGAAATCACTAGGACGCTAGACTGCGGATTGTCAAACAAACGAGCGCAGGCAAACCAGTTTTCTTTCCAGCGTCTCAACACAGCAGACAAAGTACGACACCCGATGACATCGATTCTACAAAAAGTTTAAAGTAGCAGATACAGGCTTCGCACAGTCGCTTCGCATTCAACACAAGAATTGAAGTGCTTTTGTATAAAAGGTCTCTTTTCGCTGGTAGTCCATACTGTCACGAAGAAACAAACTCACAACTTACCATACTGCTGCTTTCGTGCATCTTTTTTGTTGTTGTTATTGTTGCTTTGCTTACAACGATCTAGTGATTACATCGACGACGCCAATATGCGCTTTTTAAACTTCCACAGCAAAGAAAGAGACTGTTCGAAACCATTTGGGTGATGTACATGAAAGCAAAACAAGAAAAGTTGACCGCCTGCAGAAACGGGCGAACGTGAAGAGAAGAACAGCAAAAACACTGCACAATGCAACGACTTTACTCACCAGTAGAGCAATGACCATCAAGAACCACTTCTTGTGTGTGAGTACACTATCACTGTAGCACTCAGTACACCGGCTGCAAGCATGGGTTGTCCTGTGGGTTGTCGTTGATCGGGATGGTCTTGAAGTCGTTGTGAAGAAGGGCAACACTCGCCCCCTCGCGGATCCGCACCACCGCGTCCGCCGTGAACTGGTTGTTGCGCACCAGGACCAACTTGGAGCCGCCCTGGCAGTCAAGGCCGTAGTAGGCGCACGCCTCCACAAAGTTGCGACGCAGACCCACCAGACGCGCCGTCTTGTCCAGCAGCACCGCCGTGTTCGCGAAGTGGTGAAACGAGTTCGCGTCGAGCGCGACGTCGCACGCCTCCTGCGTGAGCTGCTGGGCCGGCTTTGGCGCCACCGCCCGGTGCGACACATACACCGAGAAACTGCCACGGACGTAGAGCCCCACGCCGAGGGCGAGGAAGCTGCAGGACTGCACCTGCGCCTTCGCACTATCGGTCTGGATGCCCACCGCACTGGCGCGTTGCTGCAGGGCGGACTGCACCGCGTCCCTCAGCGGCGGCGTCAGCGGCAAACGACCGGCGTGCCCGTTGGCGCCGTTGTGGTGCGAAGTGGCGGCCGCAACACCGTCACCGTCCTGCGTCTCCTCGTCGAGGCCGTTACCACCATCTCCATAAATGTCGCTCGCGTTGATCTCCGCCGCTGCCCCGCCACTCAGCAGGGACAGCCCGGGCACGTTGGCGGCCCACAGCACCGTCTGCGCCACGCCGGTGAAGAGCGACTTGCGCACCGTCACCTGCGCACTCGGCAGCGCGTAGACGCCGCAGCGCTGCGGGGCCTCGAAGGTGCATTTGGTGCAGCTCACGCGGCAGTACTGACTCACCAGCAGCTGCGGCCGGTCCGCCACGGCGGACGTAAAGCGGCAATTTTGGAAGGAGACGTGGGCGCGACGCACCACGACAGGGCCGGCGAAGGTGAGGTGGCGGAAGACGACGTGGGCCCAGCGGTCGGGGTGGGCGAAGGTCATGAGGTAGTCGGCCTCCTCTTGAGCTTGGTGGACGGCCTGCTCCGTCTGCTGCAAATACTCCGCCTCCACCGCGGCCTTCTTCCGCTCCAGCTCCTCCAGCTGCTCGGGTGTCAGCTTGACCTTCCCTTTCTTGGCGTTCTTGCCCGCCGCGCTCGTCGGCTTTTTGCCCTTCCCGGCCGTCTCCTCCACCGCGGGCTCGTCGAGCGTCACGGCGTCCAGGTCCGGCTTGGTGGGCAGCTGCGGCGGTACGACGATCTTTGGCGGCCGACCTTCAATCGAGCAGGTGCCCCACACCACCACATCGCGCGCGGCGTAGGAAGCGCCGACGGCGACCGTTTGCGAATAGCGACCATTGCTCAAGGCGTCCTCGAAGGGATTCACGGGCGGCTGCGGCGGGTCGGCTGCGGCCGGCTGCGCCGCGTCGTCGGAGGCCGCCGTCGCCGTCCTGTCATTCGGAGCTGCCGCCGGCGCTGCTGCCGCTGCTGGGGCGGCCCACGTCTTCGTGGCGCCTTCCGCACGCCCGCACAGCTGCCGCGAGACGCCTTCGATGTTCATCTGGTCGACCACTTCGACGGAGAGCGGCTGCGCGGCGTCGACCGCGGCTGCGCTGCCGCTGCTGCTGCCCTGGTCAGCGGGCGCGCTGATATCGGGCAAGAGGAGGATGTTGGTGCGGGGCAGCGGTTCCACGACGCCGTCGGCGTTGGTGTGGGCCGCCGTCACCTGCGCGCTGACTGCGCTGACGGACTCGATCGTTTCGAACGAGGACCATCCGCCAACGTACGTGGTGCTGGTGCCGTTCTTCACCGTTGCCGGGTCGGGCAGCTCCTCCTTGCCGCTGGCGGCGGTGGTCTTGGTCGGCTTCTTCTTGTTGGCCATCGACAATAGAGTGTGTATGCGTGAACGCGTGCGTGTGCTCGAGCAACCTATGCGATTTGAGAAAAAAAAAAGCAAACCGGTAAGTGTTGTTTCACGTCACGCTTCAGAGCTCCTTCGTGAATAAGGTAGCACGGATTAAAGAAAAAGGTGGCGTGGAAACGATAAGTGTCAAACAAAAAGAGAAGCAGAGAACGAAAATATGAAGAGAAGCCAAAACTTTGCATAGGTTCTTTTTCACGGCTGCTCACACAACAGTTGGTCAACAGTCGCACAAGCTAATGGAGAATGAGTCAACGCCAATCACCTAAGCAAAGCAGAAAAGCAATGAGTTGCGCGCGTGACTCTATACACAGCACAATTAGATCGTGCTTCTCTCTTTTTTTGTCTAGTGCCTGCTTCAGGACTTGACTTTTGTGGTTGTACATAGTGTCACAAATGCGACTCGTAGGCAATGAAACAACGAAAAAAAAAGGGCAATAAAAAAAAAGATTGTCTTGTGTTAGTTTCCTGCCTTTTACGCAACCCGCTTCCTGTGATGAGAAGGGAAAAAAAATTAGCAATTAGGTCGCAAGCCTTCTACGCCACATAAGTAACCGTTTCTTTGCAAAAAAAAAAAAAAAATTATTGCGGGTGGCCATGGCACACCCACAGCGGCGGCCGGCGCTTCTCACCAGCCACCAACGGCAGCTCCGTCGCAAACGGGTGCCGCCCCTCCTCCCCCGCCTTCACCAAAAACGCATCGGTCAGCTTCGTCTCGATCACCGCCTTTGGGCTGCGCACCGTCAGCCAGCAGCACTGACAGCAGTACGCCGCACACGCCGCATTCACCTTCAGCACGTGCCTCGCCCCCGCACGCGAGGCATCTTCCACCCCCACCGGCGTCTCGCTCGCCAGCCGACACCAGTCTGGGTAGTAGTTCCGCAGTGTGAGGTACAAGTTCACCCGCCCCTCGTCGTCGTCCCACTCAGCTCCCTGCAGACGCACCACCATGTAGTTGCACTTGCGGCACAAAATGTACGGGCAGCCGCCATCGTTGCTGCAGTCGCCGTGGTGGTCGAGGCAGCCGTTGCCGAGCTTCAGCGCCACGGCGTGGAAAGCGCCTTTGCGCAGCATCGCCTGCACCCGCGTGCACCCGGCGAGTGCGCGCTCGTTGACTGCCAGCTCGCGCAGCTGCAGCAGTGTCGGGTGGCTGCTGTCGCCCTTCAAGGTAGCACCGCGATTCGTCAGGTAGCAGCGCGGGGCACACGCAAAGGAGCCTTCCGAATCAGCGAGAGACGGAAACGGTACCGGGTGAAGCACCGGGCAGCTCATGCCACGCCGCAGTGACGGGACATCGTCGCGACTGCCAGCACCAGACGCCTCGCGAGTCGGCGCGGAGGCACCACCGAGCCCTGCATTCGTGCGCGGCGTGTGCGCCACATCACCGTCAAAGTCGTCGTTGCCGTCGTCGCTGTCGCTGTCGAAAGAGCGGCCGGCGTGTGTCTGCGGCGGGGCGTGGCGAATGTTCAGCGAGCCGGCAGACCCGCTGCCCGGTGCGGCGGCAAAGACCGGCGGGGCCTCCGCCTCAGCGTCGCTGTCGTCGTCCCACTCCGACTGCCGACGGCCTGCGCCAGACTTTGGCGCCCCGGCGGTGAGCCTCTTCTCGGGGAAGAGCTCGTCAATTAAATCGTCTACGCCAGCATCCGACATTAGTGTCAGCCTATAATTTTTTTTTTTTGAATTATGTTGGAGGGTTTTCTACAATGTAAAAAAGATAAAGATAAACGAACGTACTGAACACTTTGAAACCAAGAAGGTAAATGACGATTGTGGTGATGGTAGTTTTAGGTCGTGTACAATCAACAGGTGACTCAATATATATGGTGATTCAGAGGGCGAAAACTTCCGTCGCAACGCTGTGCTGTACTCGACAACTCACTCACGTATTACTAGGGTACACCTCTGCAGAGGACGTCAACTAGAAAATAGAAAAAGAGTTTAACAGTCGCTTTACATCAGCGATTCTTTGTCAGTGCAGGACAATAGCATTTGCAAGAGCAGAAGTAACAAAAGAGGAGAAGCACAGTAAAGGTAACGAGAAAAGTGGGAATTTAAAGCGATGCTGCAAAATGTTGAGGAAGCATCATGCTGAGAACCCAAAAAGCTCACACTCGCGTCGCAAAGACTCTGCTCAATCTCAGTACAGTGCATATCACAGAACTCGTTGCAACAGGTGCTGCTTTCTTTATGTCATAGAAACAGAGAGAGGCTTATCAAATTAATTTTTTTTTTCAAGCAAGAGGGACACGGCTGCAGAGGTGCACTCGCATACTTTAATTGACTTTTTGCGCCAAAGGTTGGACAAGTGGCTGAAGTAGAGCGCAACGAAGTTCTCAATCAAAACTTTGGTAGAGCTTTTTCTTCTTCAATTCTAAGGAAGCAAAGTAGATATAGGGAAAACGAAACGCAAATCATAGCAATTTAAAACGGAAACAAACAAACAGAAAAAAAACGCAAAAAAGGTATTAAAAAAGTAGCAAAGAGAAATAACACATCAATCTATAGCAAGCTGGAAAACAGATGTAAAAGGAAATTCAGAAGTAACAAAGGGCAACATCGCAGAGAGAAAAAAAAAAGAAGATGAGAAAAGTAAGCCACCGTCACAAAATGCGACGTGTGGGGAGAAGGAAGAAAAGGTTTAAAAAGTCTATCTGCGCCCCTTTAAAGCACCGTTTCTGATCACAACTGTTATGGGAGACAACGATGCCGAAAAAAAAAATGCAATGGACGAAGGAGCCGATGGCAATTATTGCATGAAAAGGGGAGAAGAGCAACAGGGAGTGGCAAACGGAAGCGTTAGATATTGAAAATCACACTATCGACGTCAAAAAAGCAAGTGAGAAAAAAAAAAGGGGGTTGTCTATCACCGAGAGACCACTTGAGAAGCAATGTAACGTGCCACAAGCTGACACAGCACAAGTTACTTCTCGAGAAAAAAATCAAAAGTCTCGCTTTGAGTCTTCTTGGGTTTCATTAAAATGTACAGGAATTGGGAGAAACAAACAAACAACAAACAAACAGAATCGTGGAGGACACGTGGAAAGACATTTGTAAAAGCGGAGAGGTGCGCAAAAGGATAGCACTGTAAAGACTCGTAGCATACACACAGGCAGAAAAAAAAAAGCTTTGTTATAGCAGGCTTTATTGTATTTTGCATTCTTGCTGCATCGACCATCAAAGTCAATCAAAAGGGCCGATTAAAGCGCTTGCGAGAATGGGCCTTTGCTTACCAACCTATGCCCCGAAAAAGGTCGAAAGTGTCACTCAACGCCACAGCAATCAATTTACCAAAAGAAATCTGCCAGAAGAAAAAAAAGAAAGAAGAAAAATTAGAAGTAAATGAAAACTTCTACTTCACACGCGCCTAAACAACAGAACACAGAAGCGAGGTAAAAACGGCAGTTTGAAAAAACGTCGCCTTCTCACTTCAATGCACTTTCAGTAATACTACAGAAAGAGTCAACAGGGTGTACCAAAACACACCAGAAAAATTGGTAGAACTCTAGGAAACAAGAAGCACGTTAAAAAAAAAAAAAAGTAAGGGGAGCACGTGAATTGAGAGAAGCGAGAGAGAACTGAAGAGGGATAGACCTGCACCTTTGTTTCTAGTCGTGCAAGTCCGGCACTCACTTGCTGTCTCGCAACGGCCTTCATAAACCCACACACAGAGACGCGGAGAACGATCTTACATGACGGCGCAGTCGCAGTTGGACTTCTTTTTCTTCTTTGCGTGTGTCTTGCCATTTGCACCGCCCTGCCCCTCGGCCTGGTCGCCGTTGGGTGCGTCAAGGTCGACCGCTGCCCCACCCATCGGCCGCTCCACCGCGGCGTTCCCGATGCGCTGCATCCCGTCCTCCGCACCGCTAAACTCGTCCGCGGCGTCGACGTGCGGCGGTGCCTGGGACGGCACCTGCGGCCCGCTGTTGCTGCGCTGCTCCGCCGCGTCCTTAAAGTTGGTCGAGTTGTTCGGCTCCACGGCGCAGGTGGACGGCGGCACGGCGGCGATGGAGGCGGTGATGCCGGCGGCGACGCTGCTGCCCGGCCGGCTGGACCGCCGGTGTCCGTCGCGGTCGCCGATGGCCGGCGTGTCCTGCTCGCGTGGCGAGAACTCGTTTGGATCGAAGTCGTCCGAGCTGCCGGCGGCCGCGGGCGTTTCGCTGCCGTCTGCCGGGAAGACGGAGACGCCGCCGGGCTCTTCGACCGTGCCACCGCCGGGCGCCGCCCCTCCGACCGAGTACGCGACCGCCGGGTCTGCCGCGGTGGCGCGGTTGCCGCCCAGCATGTCCACCTCGCTCACCCGCAGCGCGCTGCCGTTCTGCCGCTGCGGCGTGGTCGCCCCGGCCTGCGTGTTTACGATGTCGCCCGGGGCCGGGGTGCTTCGGTTGTTCTGCGCGGTGGCGCTGATCGACGCGGCGCCGTTGGGCGAGAGCGGCGTGTGGAGGAGCGCGGCCTTCTTGGCGGCACTGTCGGCGCCGGCGGGCTGCTGCGGCGCGGCGCGGCGTGCGAGCTGCCCGGCGTTCTGTGCGCTGTCGCCGGCCACGTCCTGCCCGCTCGGCTGCGCGTGCGGGGCAGGCGGAGACGCCGGTGCTGCCGGGGACGGCGCGGGGTTCGGCCGCTCTGCCTCGTGCCCCTCTCCCTCCACGCCAGAGTCCATTATCGACGCGTCCATCTCCCACTCCACCGGCTTGTTCGGCGGGTACCCGCGTCGCTCCAGTGCGCGGTACATGAGCGTCACGAGGAGGTCGTAGTCGGGCTCGTCCTCGTAGCGCAGGGTCTGCAGGTGAGCCAGAAAAGGCTGGAACTCGCGCGGCAGGTTGCGGACGAGGTGGGGCGTGATGGACTCCTCCTTGCAGCGGCCAATGTCGTCCTTGTCCTTGTACTTGCGCCACGGCAGCGTGCCGGTCGCGAACTCGACCAGCATGAAGAGCAGACTCCACAGGTCGTCCACGCGGCCCAGCTCCTGGTGGTGGTGGGAGGCGACGGAGGCGTAGCGGCTCGTGCCACGGAAGCCAGCGTTGTCGCGTGGCGGGCGGATTTCGCCGTTGGAGCGGCGGAAGCGGCGGGCGAGGCCGAAGTCGATGAGGTAGCACGTCGTGTGCTCGCGCGTGTTGGGCAGCCCGGTCACGAAGTTGGAGGGTTTGATGTCGCGGTGCACCAGGCCAAGGTCGTGCACGCCGCGAATCGCCGTGAGACACGAGATCCCCGCCTTCAGCGTGGTGTAGATGTTGAAGGTGCCGTGCTGGCTGCGGCGGCGCAGCTCGGCAAGGTTGGGCCCGAGCTTCTCCATGACTAAGTAGTTCATCCCGTTTGTGCACCCGCTGCCGAGATACCGCACGACTTGCGGGCAGGGCTGCACTTTTTTCAGCGCCAGCGCCTCCAGACGCAGCACGTTCTTGTTCTCCTGCTCTACCTTAATGCAGACCTCGCGGCGCTCCTCTAGCGGAGGCAGATGGTCGAGGAGTGCTAAGTTTTCCGGCGTCACGGCAAGGGTGTCCTCCTCCGCTATCGGGCCATCGACCTCCATCGCGGTAAACGTCTCGCCAAAGGAGCCGGCACCGATGCGGTTAATTATTAACCAACGGCGCAGTCGCATCCCGAGTTGGATCTTCGTCTGCGCCAGCTTCGGCCCAGCGGGCTGCGCCGGCTTATCTGGGTTGTCGCTGCCGTTGTTGTTGTTGTTGTCCTGCGAGCCCACCGCGGCTTCTTCGGCCCGGCGGCTGTTTTCTACGTTACCCTTGTTGCCCGGCCCCGCGTGTCGGTCAGCACCGACGTTGCTGTTGTGGTTGTTGTTATTGTCAGCGCCATGGGCGGCAGCGGCACTGTTGCCGTTGCGGGCTGCGTCGGGCCATCCGCCGCTGCCGCTGCCAGGGCGGTGGTTTGGGGAGACTACGGCCGCCATCGGAGCAGCGCTCCTCGCTGGCGTGTTCAGATTATCGACGCGAGCGCGCGGGTTGGCGCTGTCACTGCTGTTCAGCGGCGGAAGCGGCGGCGCGACGACGTCGTCCGGTGACGGGGAGCGTGCGGAGCGGCTGTGGGGGTGGCGGTGCTGATGCTGCGAGTGTCGCGAGCCAGCGGAGGAGCGGCTGAGGTTGAGAGAAGTGCGGCGTGCGCTGCGGGCGTTCGATTCGACACGTGCGGCAGGCACCCCGGCGTTGGGGTCAACACGTCGCGATGGTTGCTGCGGCTGCTGCGGCTGTGGTTGCGCCTGTGGAAGAAGACCGGCACCACCGCCCTCGTGTGGGTGTTCGAGTTGGACGCGCTCGTTAAGGTCGCGGATTTCGGCGCTGGAGACGATGCTGGTGAAGTTGTGGCAGATTTTATTGTTGCCGATGTCCACCTGCATGAACGGTACCACCTGACGACTATTTTTACAACAAAAGCAGAAAACGAAATCTTTGAAAATGTGAAGAGTCAGTGCGTGTTCGAAAAATAAAGTACACACACACACACACACACTTACACACTCACGCACTTATAATCGCAGTCAGAAAGCAAAGTCGCTTTTGTCCTTTGTTTTTCTTTCCTTCAACTTAAATTTGCTTTTCTCTTTTTCCGTGTGTATGGTTCGGACGTGGCAATGATGGTCAATTTCGACTCAATGTGTATTAAGCGCAAAAAGAAAAAACGCAAATACTATTCGTTGCGTGTAGGGAACGTGCGCAGATTCAATGCTGGAAGTTCACAGCGTGTACGATGAAACAAAATCTCACAGCCTGTTTTTTTTTTCTGTTTGCAACAAATTAAACGATGGAGAGCAGGCAGACGGTTAGAAATGAAAAGCAAGATGGTTTAGCTGAAAGGACGCAATGTGAGATAATTAGTACAGCAAACAATAATTTGGGGGAAAAAAGACAAGTACAAAGGTTGCGGTCAGCAAAAACCGACTGAGGCAGATAAAGAAAGAAAAAAAAGAAGCAATCCTTCCAAAGCAGAAAAAAAGACACACACCAAGAAGAGAGAAATTGTGAAACAGATAAGGAGTGCAGATGAGCTGCAATTGAGAACAGCTCAAGCAAACTCAGTGAAACTTTTCTCTTGTGGCTTATTCTACTACCCGATTAACAAATTTGATGAACAGTTATACTTGAAAAGGTAGGTGAGAGAAGCCGAAGAGCACAAGTATGCAAAATATAAATTTAAGAAACACTTTTTCTTTTTTTTGATCAGCGATTATTCTTTTTTTCTTCGCGTTTCCAAAACTACAGACAGTTGTTTCCTATTTTTCCCTTTTTGCAGATATACTCCGATTCGGCACTTGTGTCAACGTTGTAGGAGAGTCAGAGTAGTAATTAAGGCGAATACAAAAGTTTGTAATTCAGAGTCCCAGAGGAAGAGGAAAGGAAAACAAGAAAGTCAAAACGAGATTGACAGCATTAATGATACTTAGCCAAACAGTATTTGTTTATTTATTAAGCCAGGTCACTGAGCTTCACATTGGTCAATGCGTCTTTACGTCCAGAAGAAGCAGGAGCATCTCTACATTTTGCCCATTGAAGCATGACGGATTTTGAAGGCTTAAGATTCGTGAAGGGCGTGTTCAAGCCATTGTTTCGCTCTTTTTGTATTTATTGTACATCATACGCAGTTCGGTAAATAATTGTCAGAAAGCTCATCACAACAAAGCAGGTGCAACCTATAAATACCAAACAAAACTTCTCACGGCAACTCTAAGTAATAGGAGAGGGCAAGATAAATAGAGTAATGACCTCAACAACGCCAAAAAACAAGCTTTTTTACTGCACAAATCGTGCAATTTTTTTTAAAAGAGATGAACGAGCATCAAAAAAAAAAAAGCAGACATTTAGAAAGTGTTCCTGAAAAAGAAAACGGGTCGCAACCAGACAGTTGCAAAGTGCAGCAGCAGTCAGTACAAATTTAATCCCCTACACACACAAAAATGGGAGCAGTATCTTGAGCAGTGGTAAACCGCAACATCTTTTTCGCCCTCCTCCTTGTGAGAACGAAGAAAAACTCTATATATTTTTTTTAGATTTAAAACGTGCTTTTACGTGTCGGGCGGGCAAGGCTACTCGACAGGCTCTTCGGCTTGTGCGACATGGTGCTCCGTGCCTCGCTGCGCGCCTGCGTCGCTTCATCAGCGCGTCGCTTCATGCGCACATCACGCGGCACAATCGGAACCGGACACGGGCCCGTCAGGAGATCCTCGTAGTCCTGCGCAAACTCACGCATTCCGCCCGCCACAATGGCGACATTGTCGATCCCTTTTTGGAACATCACGTTGGCGATTTGTCCCACCGCCTCCTCCTCCAGGTCGTACAGGACAATTACTTTCTTCTCCTTGTTCTTGAAGGCGTACATCTCTGCCAGAAAGGGGCTCGTGGCGTGATGGAGCTTGATCTTTGGGTAGTGCAGCGCCGTCTTAATGTGGCACGCTTCGTACAGCTCGGCGTCGCGGCAGTCGAGGAGGAGATAGTCCACGTCCTGCTTCCCCTCACCATTGTCCTGCCCGCCGTACTCGTCCATTGGATGGGCAAAGCCGCCGTCCTCCATCGCCGTCTTGGGCTCCTGACTACGCAGAAAACTGGCGATGGCGTCGGTGCGAACGCGCTGGAAAAGTTCGCCGGGTTGCCGCTTTATCTTAATTTTGCTATCGCGCAGGTACTGCGCCACGTGGGTTGTTACCCCGGACTCCACGACGGCCTGGACGTTGTTGTACTTTGGATTCGTCGCCGTGCGCTTCTGCAGCACATCCTTGTCGCCAATCGCTGGTCGCACACTCATGATGATCACTAAAAAAAAAAAGGAGATGGCAATAATAAAACGTTAGGGACAGCTGAAACTTTGAGACTTTTGTTAGCAGTTTCTTTTTTTTTTTATTGCAGGAGAATAAAACTCACCGTTTTGCTTTCTTTCTTTGTACACAACACCGTGATCCTAGAAAAGAGATAGAAGAGAAGTGAGAGGAAAGTACAAAATAGAAGACCCAAACAAAAGGTTTTGCACGTCACGAAGATGCTGAGTTCCTAGAACACTCCCATGCACCTAGGTTTTGAATACAAAAAAAGTGATTACAAGGTATCACAACACAACTCATAAAGAAGCTTCTAGTCAACTTTTTTAATCGTTTTGTATTGCGTGACAAGGGCAAGCACCAGAAAACCAACAGCAGAGTGCTAGAGTGCTGCTTCTTCACAAAATTAGGTTGCTTTTGTTTCCTTACAATTTTATGGGTAGTGTACAAGCAAAAGGTGCGATATCAAGTGCTTCTGCAAGGGTGCAGATACGCCTCTACAAACAAAAATAAAACAGCAAAGAGCAAACGCTTGTCCTTCCCTCTAAAGTAAATTGTTTACCGAGGCAGCGAGGAAGAGAAAACAAAAAAGAGTATTGTCAACTTTAAGTCCGTGCTTTGTCACGGTGATCCGCCCCGTCACAGCTTCACGGCGCTGACGATGGGAAAGCGTGCGCCGCCGTAAAACTTGGTGACGCTGCGCGTTGGGTTGGCGCAGTAATACACAAAGCCGTCCTCCTGCTCAGCGGGCGTGATGGCTGGCGGAATTAGCGGCTGCGCGGCAGACGACCAGCTGCGCGCGGTCGATCCGTTGCTGGGAGTCTTGGCAGCACTCGTCTCCCGTTGTTCCGGTGACGGTTCCTCGGCTTTCCTCTCGTCCTCTCGCACCGAGGACTGGTCACTGACGCTGACACTCGCCGACGTGGTGGGGCGCGGGTACGCGCTTGTCAGGCGCTGTCGGGGAGACTTCAGGTGATTCGTGTACCCGTTGCGACCGCGTGGGGTAATGGGGAGGCTCGAGGTTGCCGACGGCGGCGCGGATACTACCAACGCAGCAGCAGCAGCAGCCTCTGCCGGCGCCGACTCCGCTAGATTGAGCGCCGGTACCATCGCTGCAGGCTGCGGAGCTGGCTTGTTCTGACCTTCAGATGCCGCAGAAATCGCTGCAGGTTCTGTCTTTGCCGCTGGCTCGCTGTCGTGAAAGAGTTGCACAGCATGATTCGTAGAGGTGCTCTCCTGCGACCGCGCCTGTCGCACGGCTTCACCGCTGGTGACCGCCTCCACCGGCACCGCCGGACTCCTCTGTGCTGTGGGAGGGTTGAGCAGCAGCTCTAGCTGGTTGCTGTTCAGTGAGACGACGCTGAGGTCCTGCTTGGGCACCGCGTCGATGCCGGAGTTGTCCTGTTGTTGTGACTGCTGGCCGGCATCGAGAGACACCTCGTGATCGGCCTCCGTCGCAGAGTCGGAGAGTGCCGTGTGCAGATTTCGCGACGGCGGTGGCGGCAGCAGCTGTCGTTGGTGCGGCTGAGCTGACTTCTGCGCCAGCGCAGGCCGTCGCGGTGCCGGCGACACGACGGCAGTCGTTGTTTTCGCCGGGGGCGACGGCAGCGTCGCACCCGACGGGTTGCTGACGGTGCTCTGGATGCTGCGGTTGGCGAAGTAGCTGCTGTTGAGCGACGAGACGTCGCGTGGGGTGTAGGGTAGCTTGCCGGACGGGCTCGCCGTCGGCGTGAAGCCCACCACCGCGTCGCTGAGTTGACTGTCCCCCGCTGCCGCTGCCACTGCGGATGCGTTGCTGTGGCGGTGCAGAGGTGGTGTCTTGTGCCGTCCACGGCTGCTCAGTCCTGCAGAAACGGGCGACACAAGGTGACCGCTCAGTTGCAGGCTTGCGTCCTGCTGGGAGCTGACGGAGGCGTGCCGGCTGCGCGCACTCTCCTCCACTTTAGACGACCACAGCTGGCTGCTCGCATTCGGATCCGTGCGACGACCGCTGCCGCGGCTGTGCGCGCTGCTGCCGCGCCGCGTGGCGGACGCGCTGCTGCGGTCGGAGACGGCGGTATCCGCGGTGCGGTGGCGGTGGTGGTGCCGCTTGCGCTCCTCGAAGACTTCCTCGGCGACGAGCTGACGCCGCACCTCGCGCAGCGATGTGAGGTGGGCCACGCGCAGCTCCTCCTGGTGGGTGAAGGCGATGTACGCCGCTAACTTCTCCTGCGAGGTGCCGAGACCCACCGTCGCCTCCTGGAAGCTCCGCAGCGCGGACTGCATGAGCACCCGGTACTCCGCCGTCGCCGGCTTCGGCAAGGCACCGAGCATGTTCGCGTTGCCCAGCACGCGAAAGAGGTGCTGCTTGAGCGACAGCTTTTGAAGGATGTGCTGGGGGTCGACGTCGCTCATGGCGCACGCACGCAGCGAACGAGGAGAGTTCAGCTGCGGCGGCGGTGGCGGGTCGCGCAGCATTTCGTTCTTCCGGCACCACGCGTCTTGGTACTCTTCGATGTTTTCGAGGTCGATCTTGCGGCTGCGAGACGCTGCGGCAGACGGCGACGCGCCGCGCGAAACGTTGTGGTACATGTTTGAAATGCTTCGAATTAACTTGTGTGAAGTAGGTTTCTCTAACTGTTTGGCACACGCAAGGTGAGAGGAAAAAAAAAAGGCGAGGTTTCTAACGAAAGAAACCAAGAAAAAGGTTCAGGAGCTTCAGAAGAGATGGAAAAGACTCTATACAGTGCAGAATACAAAAAGAACGTTGACTCAACGGTATATTGGCAGAAGGATCGGTTGCAGATGATTCACTGTTTCCCCTGCTAAATAAACGACACCATTGTTGTACACGAGCGTCAACCGTCGAAAAGGAGTGTGCAGCAAGTGCGGAGAAAGAGAAAGGTTTGTAGATTGACAAAAGGAGATGAAAATAGGATAACGTGGAGAAATGCAAGCATGACGAGGCATCTCGATAAAACGCCTCTTTCAGCATCAAACCAATTTTTGACAAAACAGCAGCCGTGCGGGATGTCAAGTAGAAAAACGTGTAGTTAATTAATTTTGCTTGAGACAAAAGGTTGTTCCATGAGAGAACTGGCTTGTGACCCTTCTGCTCTTTTCGAGTACTCAAATTAATTATTTTTTTTTTAGCAGAACAGCACGAAAGAAAGCGAAAAAAGAGGAGAAAAGGTTATTGCAAGAGTTCAGCGAGCGTCCGCAAAGATGCAATAACCTGAAGCAGCATCTTTTTGCATTGGTGGGCTCCGCGCATCGCCAACAACAACAAAAAAAGGTATACGTCTCTTTTCAGGGCTTTTTTTTCTTCATTTGCATATGAACGTCTTACAGTACTTTGCGACACAACAAGCGTTCGACAACGCGCAGTGTTCCTTGACCGACGGACGTGCCGTGCAAAACGAGCCGGGTCAGCAGCGGCAGCGACGCCGCCATCTTCTTCAGCCGCAGCGCCATCTTGTCCGTCACGCCAGAGTTGTTGCTGAGGTCCAGCACGCGGAGGCGGCGCAGGTGAGCGTGGCAGAACAAACACAGCACACGCAGCTCGCGATCGGTCAAACCGGTGTTCGACAGGTTCAGGGACACGACGGTGTACCGACACCCCTCCAGCAGCCCCATCACCGCCACGAAGTGCCGGGTCTGCTTTCCAATGTCGCCGCAGCCGTGGAAGTCGGGGTTGACCTCAAAGGGCACCGCGCACAGCTCGCGCAGCAGCACGAGCGTCTCCGTAAACGTCATCCAGCTCTGCGCCGCTTTCGGGTGAGTAGGCATCTGCGTCACGGGCAGCGGCGACAGCGGCGACGCATTCTTTTGCGCCGCAAAGAAGGAGCCGATGGTGCCGGTAAAGCACGGCTGCACGCATTGCGAAAGACGGTGCGACACCACCACGCTGGTCCGCACCCCCATCAACTCGCAGCAACGCAGGTACCGTCGCTGCAGCCACGCCGTCGCCGTCTCGGTGGCAAAGCCCATGTGCTTGAGCAGGTACGTCTCAATCTCCTCCTCATCTTCTTCGCTCCCCTCGTCCCCCTCGGCCTTTTCCTCCAACGGCTTCAATGCGCCGCTGTCGTCGCCGAGTTCGCTGGCGCCGAAGTTTGGTGATGCGGCGGCGGAGTCACTCGCCATGGCGGTGCTACCCTCCTCCGTCTCCTCGTTTTCTGAAGTGTTGGCGAGGTGCAGCAGCGCGTCGCCGTAGCGCCGAACTCGAATTTCAATCCGCTGCTGCAGCACCGCGCTGACAGTGTTTTTGGCTAGTGCGCAGGCCGTCTGCGTGTGAGCGCACCACTGCTCATGCGATTCGCTCTCGGCACGCCGCACGACGCAGAGAGGGTCGTAGGAGTCGTAGTGGTGCATCTTCTCGTCGTCGAAGTGCTTCACTTGCAGGTGAACCAGCTTCGAGAGGCCTGGCAATGCCTCCTCGGGGCTGGTGGCCGCAGCAGTGTCGGCGTCGTTTGCCTTGTTGTGGCACTCCTTTTGTTTGGTGCCGTTTGCCATGATAAACTGCAGCGCGTCACCTGCGCTGAAGCGCGACAGCGTGAACTGCGCACGAATCTCCTGATTCATAGTTGCCGGTTGTGAGTAGACTTTTCGATTTTTTCTTCTTTGCAACAATCACTCGCGAGGTATATAGATGTGCGAGACAACGGTGCTTGTTTGTGGTGGGGTGTGGTGAGTGTTTGTGTGATTCAGCTTACTTCTGCACAGTGACTCTTTAAAAAGAAAAAAAAATTTAAACACACAGCAAAGAAAATGAGAAGGAGAAGAAATAAGGACCGAATAGATGAACTTCACGCACTAGAAAAAGACGCCTTTTTTTTTTTTACAACGCTGCATTCCCTTTATCAGCAATGAAATCGTGAAGTTTCGATTTTCAATATCTAGCAGCTGGCCCAACGTAGTTAAACAAAAGAGCAGGGAGGTCACGTCGCTTCAGATTCTTTTTTCTTATTTTAAATCTGCAATGTACATAATAACAGAACGTCTAATTACAATAATAATATTAAAAAAATTAGTACTGAATGTTGTTTTACATCTTGCGACACACGCTGAAAGCGACACATTGACAACGTTCCTTTGTCTTTTTGTTTTTCTTCTTCCCTTCCAGCTCGCTCGCTTAGTGCTGGAAGAAGAATTTAGCGTAGAGGGGCCCCTCACCCTGCAGGTCGCAGCAGTGCACCGCATTGTTCGTCTCACTAGCGCCGTAGCGCGCGCGGATCGACTTCGGGAAGAGTTTCTTGGCAATGACGGTATCGTATGGCCCACACGCCGCCCGCACCGCATCCACGACGTTCACACTCTCCTCCAGCGACACCAGCTGCAACACCCAGGCAGTCCCGATAAAACTGGCGGCCGTGTTCTCCACATTCGGCAGGACGCCGCGATACGGCGCAAGGAACTCGTGTGCGGCACCGCTGCTAATCGTCGTCGTGGTCAGTGCCGTGGCCTCGAGGCCGAGGTCGAGCAGCTGCTGCATCGCGCTTCCTGCCCTTCCGCTGCTTACCAGCTGCGGCTTGAAGACGACCACGGAGCTGTTCGGCTCGTTGAAGACCGCCAGCGGCTTCCCTTTGGCCAGCTGCGCAAGACGGGCCCACTTCGCTGCCTGCTCCGCGTCCTTGGCGGTGCAGCTGCCGGAGGCCCGCTCGACAAAGTCGAAGCCCTTCTCGACCGCCTGCTCGCGTGCGCAGATGATCACCACCGCGCGCGTGTTGGCCAGCTGCTCCGGCACATCAAAGCTCTGCGTCATCTCGGCACGCACCCAGACCATCTCGACGTCCACGATGGTGTAGCGGCACTCCTCGGCGAGCATCGAGAGGTAGCGGCCGAGGGAGGGGAACGCGTCCTCGGCGATCAGCACCGTCGTCGACTCGTTCTTCTGCTCGCACAGCTGCCGCGTCACCTCATCCGCGAAGGCAAGGATGCTTGTCGGCTTGCCAAACAGCATCACGGTCGAGCCGACGGATAAGGCGGACGCCGGGACGTCGGTGCGGGTGCGCTTGAGAAAGAAGCGGCCACTTGGCTGCTCCATAAGATCGACCGAGCCGTCCTGGTAGTAGTAACGCAGGATCAGCTGTCGTGGCTGCGGCGCCCCAGGATCCTGCTGCTGCACACGGAAGGCCATCCGCTGGTCTAAGGTAGAGGTGGCCATGGCTGGAAAAAAGGAAAAAAAACCAGCAGAGGGTAACGGTGTTTATTGGCTTTTTTTTTTCTAATTTCGATGGAAATGAGGAGAAGGTGGGAAGAACCAACACTGTTGTTTGTGTGTGTTGTGGCGAGGAGTGTAAAGAAATACACCAAAACGTTTTCAACTACTTTTTTTTTCGACTGGAAAAGTAGAAAGATAATTGAAAATTAAAAGGTTGAGCGTGGGGCTAAAGACAAGGACAGCATCTCAGATTGCTGAAAAACTCTTTCACATTGCTGTTGTTGGTCAGAACAAAAACAAAAAGAGAAGTCTCCGTTCTCAGACTCGTTCAAGTGAGAGAAAAATTTCACCGTTCAAGCCACAATATAACTGTAAAAAAACCACAGACAATCAGAAGTCACAAAATTCAATTATTTTTTGTCCCTCAGAGTTGAGCAATTTGTTTTCTGTAGAAGCCACCGAAGTAAAGAAGCAAAATAGTGAAAGATCTAAGTGTAGACGACAATCTAAAATGGAGAAAAAAAGTACAAAAACGGAGCAGAGATAAAAAGGCAAACAAGGAGGAGAGGAAGTCGGCGACTTGACTCAATAAAACCTTTGCTGCTAACAAACGACGTTTCGCATCCTTCAGTGACACATATATGTAGCATGGCTTTATTTCACGCGCTTCGCAATTTTGCGCAGTCGCTCCACCTCCATCTGCGTCCGCTTCACCTCCAGCTCCAGCTTCTCACGCTTGCGAGTAAGGTCGATCAGCTCGCGCTGCCGCTGCTTCGCCGCGTTGGCGTTCTGCTGCAGATGGGAACGGAACTCCCGCATGTCCGCGGAGCTCTTGGCGGACATGGCCGCCACCGCGTTTTTCAGCTTCTCCGTCTTCTCCGTCACCGCCTCAGCTCGATCGACATCGCGGGTGCGCTGCTCCTCAAGCAGCCGCGCACGTGCCCCGAGCTGCGCCACCTCGTCCTCTTGTTGCGTCAAGTACGTCAGAAGAGCATCGACGATTTCTGGTGGGAGGCACGCTGCGGAGAGGGCGGTGCCGTCAGCTGCGAGAGGCGCGTTGGCACCGTCACAGCGAAGCC
The DNA here is from genome assembly GCA_030849055.1 of Crithidia thermophila. Lineage (NCBI taxonomy): Eukaryota > Euglenozoa > Kinetoplastea > Trypanosomatida > Trypanosomatidae > Crithidia > Crithidia thermophila. The sequence continues at coordinate 15,116 of JASAOP010002622.1, read as the reverse complement.
GCTTGAGGATTTCGTGCAGCGCCACGACGTTCATGTTGACGTACTCGCTCTGCCGCACTCGCTCATCCTCGATGTCGGCATCCTCCGGCTGCTGGTGATCCACAACCGACAGCTCTTCGTCGTGACTGAACATGCCTCAATTTTTCCTGTTTTCTGGTATTGTTGCTGCTTCTCTAAAAGTTTAAAAGAAAAAAGTACAACAAGAGCTATAAAGTGCAAAATCTTCGCTTTGTGTGTATGTGTTTATGTGTGTGTGTGCTGGAAAAGAAAGAAAGATGAGGAATAATAAAGGATACGTTAAGAAAAGTGAAGGAGAAAGAGAAAGTAGTATTCGACGTCTTCAGCACCAAAAGGAAGGCAACAAAAGTACGCAGCCGGCAATAACTTGTTTCGCACGTTGTAAAACTCGGACCTTGCTTATTATTTTGATTAAACGCATTACGAGCTTAATAACAGCTCACAGAAACAGTATGAATAGACAACGTTAAAAAAAAAATCATCACGGCAGCAACAACGCGACATGAACGCTGAAAGAAAGAAAGAAAAACTAGCAATCGACAGCAGAGGTCAACAAACAGCAGACAAATACTTCACCCTTTTTCCATGCCAATACGCCAAGGAATCTTTAAGTTGTGTAGAAGGAATGACACTAGTCGCACCTTTTCCTGAGCGCGTTCTTCATTCGTCAACGCTCAGCAGACAGCCGCGTGCGGTGCGGTTAAAATGTGGCCCTTCGTCCAGCACCACGCAGCGATCGTTGTTGTTCTTCGTCTCGCCATTTACCACCGACGGCGCCAGACTCGACTTACGCGGAGTGGCAGACGTTACCGCCTTCCGGCTGTGCTGTCCGTGCTGCTTCCACGCCGGTCCGCTGGAGGCGTCCTCCGCCGCGCGGGTCCACCCCAGCGAGGAAAGAAACGATGACGGGTCAAATCCCGTCACACGCGTCGCCACCGCTGACCCGCCGTAGAGGCGCAGCACCACGTACACAAACGGCTTCGTCAGCGCTCGCAGCGCCACGACGCCGCAGTAGAGCTCACACACCTGCACGCCGACCTCGAAGTGAAAGACATGGCGGCAGCACCACCCCACCATGGCGAAGCGCAGCACATCGAACCACGTGAGGGCGGCGGTGCGCGCCTCCCCTTCCAACACGCGCTTCACCGACTGCGAGCCGACAACGCGCACGGAGCGCACCCACAGCAGCACGCACCACAAGAGCTGCAGGACGAGGTACAGGTGGATGGTCGGCTCACTGATGAATGGCAGAGGGCCCAATGTAACGCCAAAGAGCAAACCCAGAGTTAAGGTGAGGTTGGAAGACAACTTCGGGGATTGGCTGAAGCCCTCCACAAAAAGGTCGAAGAGAGACATAATGAAGACCGATGAAGCGGCGCGTGGAAGTGTGCGTGTGCGCGCGCTACCGTTTTGTGATAAACTAGGAAGCACTGCAACTCAATATAATCAGCGGTCGTGCAAAAAGTAGTGAAAAAAAAAAACAAGGTAAAATATCAAGAGGAAAGTGGACTTCAGTTTCACTATTCCAAAAGTCTGTATATCTTCGCCCGTTACCAAAAGCCACTTCGTCGCGAGAAGAGCTTTTTCCACTCAATTACTCGCAATGTGGAAGAAGCCATATTGCTTCCTTTAGAGAGTCTGGTAAGGCTTTGAAAATTGATCAACAAGCTTCTTATTTTTGTGGAGAAAGGCAAATACTTTCATTGCATGAGTTGTAAACAACCAAATAAACATTTTTTTTTTTGGCAGTGCAGGGTAAACTATACATAAGGATACAATGTCTCCAAAAACGACAACAAAACAACTACGGCGACACCAACTCACTCATAAACTAAATAGATATTTGCAGCGCATCACAGCCTTCGCGCCGACGAATAATTTACATAAAACGACTGCCAACTAACGTGTTGAGGAGGTCAGGCGCCACGCAGCAGGGTTCCGCCATCTGATGCAGATTTGTGACCATTGAACGCTGGAACTACAGAAGGATCCAGCTTCCGTACCTCAAGGCAGTTTTCTGATCCACCATGTTGGTCAATGGTCTAGTAGTCACCCCACTGGCGATGCAGCAGTGCCTCGAACTCCTTATCGCGCTTCACCAACGCGCTCTGCGGCACGTACCACTGCACCAGCTCCTCCAGTGTCACTTTTCCCTCCACCGCGCGCCGCACATCCCAGGCGGTGAGAAAGTCGTCTTTATCAATCGCACTCGACGCGTGGTAGCGGCGGTGGAACTCCTGCACCGGCACCGCGTAGCTGGCGTCTTTTTTGTCGAAGCAGCGGGCCCACAAGCGCTCCAGCAGCATCACCCGCACCGCCGGCAGCGCAGGCAGCAGGAGGGCCTCGTAGTAGTAGTAGTCAACGGAGCCGTCGCCGTTCGTGTCCAGGCAGCCCAGCAGCGCGCTGTCGCTGATGTAGAGCCGGTGCTGCCGCAGCGCGGACACAAACTCGCCCTCGGTTAAGAAGCCGCTCTGCATCGTGTCCGCCTCGGCCAGGGACCGGCAGATCCCGCGCGCCGCCACGCCGCCGCTGAGGGCGACGGGTGTGTGCTGCTGTTTGACGACGTGCACGAGTGCGGCGCGCAGCTCCTCCTTCCTCGCCACGGCTGTCTTCTCCGCCAGCGTCTGCTCTGTGTGGTACGTGCCCTGATACCGCACCTCGCCCTTCGCCAGCGACGCCGTGAAGTCGCTCTGCACCCCGGGCAGCGGCCACACGCCCCGCAGCAGCGCGACAAAGCTATTGTCGTCGTTGCACGCCGCGGAGACGCCGGCGTAGTACTCCATGAACTCCTGCGGACTCACCTTTCCATCCGGGTTCGTCTCGTCGTTGAAAGTTGCCTGGAACTCCTGCGCGATTTCGTCGGCCGACGTCTCCCCGCGCACCACCGCCGGGTGGCCGTCTGGCTGGAAACGCTTCTGCAGCTCCGCCACAGTTGCGGCACCGCTGGACGGATCCTTGCGGAAGAGCTGCCACACGCGTCTCAGCCACACCTTCCGCACAGGTGCCAGGTCGGTGTACATGGCGGCCAGGAACTCCGTCGGATCGATGGTCTGCGTGCCGGTGCGGTCGAGCACCGTGACAATGTTCTTTAGCTCGTGCGGCGCCAGCTCCACGTTGTTGCTCTGCAGCGCCTGCGCCAGCTCGTCGACGCTGATCAGCGTGCCGCCGAGGTCGTCAGCGATGTTGAGCGCGCGGCTGAGGCTGCGGATGCCGTTGACGGACGACGCGCTGCGCTGCAGGAGGAGGCGCTTCGTTTTCTGCGCCGTCATCTCCAGCAGCCGCGCGTTCTGAGGATCTTGATTCATCGCGACCGCGGGTATGAGTGATACAAGAAAAAATCAAGCTTCCGACAAAAAAAATTGTGAAGCTGCAGTTGTCAACGTTTCGATACAGTCGCAAAGCTCTCGCTCACAACGCAGTTAACTTTTAAACGTTTTTTGACACTGCCTTTCCGGTGAAAAAAGGGGAAAAAATAAGAGAGGGTTGGAGAGAGAGAGAGAGAGAGAAAACACTTATAACGTAGTGGAAGCGGATGCAAAGAACCAGGAAAACTGTCTCGGTAAAAGTGGTTCCCGTTTAACACTTAGGTTTCTCGATTGCCGCAATACGAAATATCTCCGGTAGTAATGTAATATTTTATTCTTTGAAGGTAAGAGAAGCTTGACTAGGAGAAGATATCTCTAGATGGAGCAAGGAAAGAACAAGTAGTGTACATGTAAGAAAACAAAAAGCAAAGCAGCGAAGACACCATTAAAAAAAAAAATGTTTCAACAGCACAATCCTCCGCGTGGCAGCTCCAAAATGCATTTTCAATTATACGAAAAAAATGAGCACAATGTTTACATCTGTGGCTTTGTAGCCTTTGCCGTCTCCGTTTTCCCACGAAAGGTGGTCGAATACGGGTTTGCCTTCATCGCCTCTGTTCGCTCCGTCATCTCCCGCGTGACAGACACCGGGTCCATGTCCCACCACTGATCGGCGTTGCTCAGCTTAAACACCGCCGGTCCCGACCGGTTGTCGTAGAGGGAGTCGAGCGTGTCCACCGCCGCCTGCTCCTTCAGCGCCTTCTCCTGCGCCCGCGCGGCATTCAGCGTCTTCACACGGTTGTACGACGTCACGTAGCCACCCGATGCGGAAGTCGTGAGCGTCTGCGTCAGCTCGCGGTGCGCCGCCTGGTGCGAGGCATCCTCAGCCTCTTCGGCAACGAAACGATTGCCGCGTGCGCCGTCCAGCGTCGTGCTGGCGCACCAGCCGTTCCGCAACTTCTTCTTCTCCGGGTCAGCGTCCTCGACAATGATCTTTGCCAGGTAGCTGCGCGCCGGCTCCGGCTCCGCGAGGGCGTCGCAGCGAAACGTGTGTCGCGTAGACGAGGCAGCTGCTCGGGTGCGGTTCTGCGTCCACACCGCCGGCTGCGCCGACTCAGGAACTCGCAAGAAGCCTGACCCTTTCACCGTCTCTGGAAAGTACGTCGTCGTCGTGTCCACGCCGTTGTAGCAGGCCGTCGTGTGGAGAAGCGCTGGCTGGGGAAACGGGTGCAGCTCATCCTGCGTGGACGGGTTCCAGCCGCGGCGGCCGTGCGTGCCGTCACCGCGGCGGAAGCGCTGCACCTCACGTCGACGCGCGGCTGCTGGGTGATTCGCTGCCAGCGGGGCAAAAACACGTTCGTCCTTGCGGTACGATGGCGCCTGCTGCGACGGCTGCTGCTGCTGCTCGCTCATATTGGGTTTTCTTTTTTTTTTTTGCGCTAATGAAAGTGCGGAAGGTAAAGTTACTAATAATAATAATAAAAGAAATATAGTGAGGCAGCTTGCTTTGGGTGGGAGAGAATTCGAGAAGGAAGAGTTCGTAAGCACGCAACAATGTGGGGAAGAGAAAACGGAAATGATTTTTTTTTTTTTAGAGGTCATGAGGAAAGGCGGATGGTAAGCTCAGAGAGGCCAGAGCTTCTCCGCTAGCGCATCGTCCGCTGTATTCAGCGCCTGCTTGACCGTTCCGCAAACAATTTTCTCATCGCCTGTGAGTGACGATAAACCGTAAAACTATCAACAGCCGGTGGCAACTGTGTTTTCCTTCAATAATGATTTTTCGCAGCGCTTGAATTTTTGCAAGGTTATAACTGCAACTTCCAAAAAAAAAAATGAGAAGAGCAAGAAAGCAAAAATGAAGAGCAACTAAAAGAAAAACACGAAAATGAGAGAAGAAGAAGAGCGTTCAAAAAAAGATTTTGTTGCCCATTCCGCCGCGCGTCGCACTGATCTCAGCTACGCAGGATTGCGAGAGCGGAAGACAACTAGCTATAAAAGGTAACAAACATGAAAAAAAAAAGTACATTACGGACTTCAAAGCGTGCTGCGAAGACTTACACAGACTAGGCGCGTGCAAATGCGATTAGGAAGTGAAAGTAAACATCACCCCAATGACAAATTACTTGCCATCGCTAAGCAAAGTGAGAAAGGGAAAAATTGCGCAGTGGCACCTTTTTAGGTTCCATGAAACTATCTGCGCAAAGAAACCGCTTTTCATCACAAATCTTTTTTATTTCTCACTCTCGTTGCGCTGTGGCTATGCAGCCTGTTTGTCGCTGGCGCTGCGCTCTGCTCCGCTGTCGTCCCCCACCTCCGCAAAGGTCAGCGACACCATCACCGCCTTGCCCACCGCCGCCACATCCACCTTGTCCAGCTCGGTCCGTTGAAAAACCATCTGCAAGGTCGGACACAGCGTCGTGTTAAACCACAGATAACATGCGGTGGACTCCTTGCCTGACAGCACGATGGGCCGACGCCGGAAGAAGGAGAATTTGACGTCGCCGACAAGCGGGGGAGGCACGGCGCCGTCTGCCAGGGTCGCGAAGGAGAAGACGCACCCGGCGGAGCTCACGGTGGGACCGCGCGGGAACCACATGCGGGAGTCGAGCAGCATCTGCTGATGATCGGACACGATGAAGTACAGGTCCCCCGCATGCATGATCGTGCTCTCCCGCGCCACACGGATCACCACCTCCTTAATCGCAAGACGACGCTGCACAGCCGGCAAGGCGCCGTGCAACTCGTGCACAATCCGCTCGAAGTAGTGCACGTAGCGGCGTTGTGACGGGATGGTCAGGCCGGCGCCGTCGTTGGTGCGCTGCCGGTCGAAAAAGTGAATCGCCTCGTTTGCGGTGGCAAACTTTTCTGGGTAGAGGTAGAAGAGCAGGCACGACACCATGATGCCGGTCCGGCCTTTCCCGGCCTTGCAGTGCACCGCCACCACGTTTGCCGCGTCCTCGTCGAGGAAGGCTGTCGCGTCGCGCACAAACTGCAGGATGAGCGCCAGCGCGGGTGCGTTGTGGTCGTCAAAAGGGAATCGTCGGAAGCAGCCGTGGAAGCGTTGTGGGCTGTCGTAGGCGCGCTCCGAGCACAAATTGTAGATGCGGTAGTGCCCGGCATGCCGCTCGTCAAAAAAGCGCTCCACCTCGTCGATCGGGTTGCGGATGTAGTACTCCGTCCCGTGTGCAGGGTAGCCCATGGCGATGATATGTGGCGTGATGTACGTAAGGTCGAGGTTGAAGCCGCCCTCGCGGTAGCGAATCTTGTTCTGGCTGACGCGCGAGCGGATCCACGCCGTGATGCGCGACGCCGGCTTGAGCGAGACCTGCCGCGGTGCCGGCAGCGGTGATGACGGGCCGGTGAGGGTGAGCTGCCCGCCGCTGGTGTTGGACGTGCTGATCGGCAGAGGCACCGGCGCAGACGACGCACGCGGAGGTGGCGACGGCGGCGACGGCGGACACGGGGCAGCGGCGGATGCAGACAGCAGCACTGATGCGGAGGTGTCCGCTGCAGCGGTTGCAGAAGCCGTACACGTCGGGGCGGCATTCATCAAGGACGTGCTCGGTGTTGTGGCAGCCCGCACCGCCTCCAGCGGCGGCGAGGTGGCAACGGAGGACAGCAGCGGCGTTGCCTGCTCGGACGTCGGCTCCGCTGTCGAGGTGGCGCCAGCGGTGTGCACTGCTGCGCAACTCTCCTTGGCCCCTTCCACACCTTCACACGTCGCATGAACCTCTGGACTAGGAGAAACAGGACCAGCTCGTGAACACTCGGCAGGCACACGACTCGAGACCGGGTCTTTGGGAGGAGGCGAAGGTACCTCGGCGTGCGTCGACAGCGGCGCGTCCGCTTCTGTAATCGAATCCCCACGGCCCGCCGGCCCCTCCCGCGCGTCGTTGCGACTGGACCCGCTGCTGGTGGTACTACTGCTGCTGCTGCTGCTCTGGCTGTGATGCTGCTTGTCGTCGTTGTTGTGATGAGGGTTTCCGTTCCGCGGAGAGTCCGCGATAAGGGCGCGCGAGGACGACGGCACGAGGGTGGCAGAGTGCAGCATGCTCGCCAGCGGGTCCGTCGTCAGCTCACTGTCTGGGTGGGCATGGGAGTAGTTCGTCAGCGACGCATTTTCGTCCCAGTTGGCGGACGCACCGAAGGCCGCCGCAGGTGCAGCACGAGGAGAGCGACCGGCCCCCCGTGCGTGGGGAAAGCTGTGGTTGCCGGGGCCATCGTTGCGGTTCCGCGGCGACGGCGACGACAGCGGGGTGTGGGTGCGGAGCAGCTGATTGAGATCGCTCGAACAGACACTCGCTGAAGGGTAGGAGTGCGGGGTGGGGGGCTGCTCAGCACCATCTTCTGCTGCACCACCGCTGCTACGGACACCAGGAGCCGCATCGCCTCCGCAGCCCGCTGCTCTACATTCCCGCATCAACACAATTTCATTTGGAAGCGAGGACGGAAGGCTGGACGGTGCCGCCTGCGCGCCTATTGGCGTGTCGGCCAGCGGGGTGAGGGACACGGTGATGAGCGACTCCACATGTTCGGGCTGTTGCGACACGAGAAGCCGCGGCGGCTGCTCGGTTGACGTTGTCGGTGTTCCCGAAGCGTCGAAATGAATGTTCGGCAGGCCGGAAGGTAAAGCGGCAGCGACATTGCTTTCTGCCGTTCTGTCCGTCAGAAAAGGAGAAGAGGTACTCATCTTTAGCGTTGAGCCTCTCGAAGCTGGTTAAACAAGAAATCAGAGTACTACAAGAATATTAATAGTAAAAGTATTCTTTTTGTGGTAGAGACCTGCAAAAAAACTTTTGTACCGCAAAGAAAGCGTTAGTATACGAAAATGAGATGTGTATAGGATCAAATAAACGGGTGTGTTTCTTTTAAAGTAAAAAAAAAGTTTATTAAATGTTGTGTTTTACAGCTTTCAGAGAAAAAAAAAGGATTGGATCAATTTTAATATATACCTTTATTCGCAGTATGCAAAGAAAAAAAATTTCACGAAAGCACTGCGATCCAAGAGTTTTTGCTTTTCAAAGAGCAGTGGTGTGCTTTTATTTGTCCACCTTCCGCGTTTGCTGGGCTCAAATCTCGTTTCAAGAGCGGCCGATAAGAAGTAGAAAGTGTTACTAGTACTGCAATCAATTGTTAATCTTTTGGAGAAAAACAAGAAAGCGAAAAAGGAAGAGGAAGAAAAGGCTGATTGTTGAAAGGTCAGTTTCACTTTTGCACCTTCCTAGATACACATCTGACTTTGCTTGCTTTGCAGAAGGGAATTCGAAAGAGAAAGCGAAAAAAGGAAAGAGAGTAAGAAAAGTATGACGCTTCAAGAAGAGAGAAAAGGTTTTTTTTTTTCGCCATCTTTCATGTAGACTTTTAATTCTTCCCCCCATAGCTACCTCATATTGCACTGTTAGCTAGTAAGATGCGCCGACAAAAACCAGAATTTCTGCTCGAAACAGAACCTACTTAAAAACCTGGCTGAAAATAAAAAAACTGCGGTAGCCCGTTACCCTACTCCCTTTTATTTCATTGTGAGTTTATTATAATAAAAAATGTGACAACACCGCACCAGCATACCCGCTACACAAATGTCAACATCGGGGAAAAAAAAACTGCAAAACGACGAAAAAGAAAGAGTTTTTACAGCAATCAAACAAACTCAAATCCTCGGCATCTCAATTTGAAACACGCAATCATTCCCGGGAGAAGATATTTCGCCCGCCGTTGCGCAGCATAAACAGCGATTTGATCGACAACTCGCGCGTTCGGGCGCCTACCACGCGGTAGACACACTGACCATTCAAAAACAGCAGTGAGGTCGGGTACGTGATCACGTTGTACTCCTCCACCAGCCGCGGCGCCTGCGGACCTGGGACGAGCGCCAACTTCACCTCCTCCGGATTCCCCAAATTCAGCGCGTTGATGGAGGAGATGAAGGAGCGTGTCAGGGGGTCGCTCAAGAGCTCGGTGCCCACCTTCGTACCTTTCTTCACACTGGAGCCGCTTCCCGGTTTCCCGGCAGCACCCGCAGCCGCGGCGGCGGACGATGGCGCGGCGCTTGTCAGTGGGGAGTGGGAGCCGCCAGCGGACGCCGTTGCGGCAGCTGCGGCTGCGTACGGGGGCCCGCTGTGCAGAATCACACACACGCCCTTGGTGCGGTGAAACTGCAAGAAGTCGTGGAGGACTTTTTCGTTGGGCAACTCAGCGATCTCGTAGCCGGTGGCCGGCGGCTTGCTCACCTTGAAGATCTTCGTAATGAAGAGACGACTGCACGACCGCTGGAACATCTGCGCAGCTGTGCCTGGGTGTTCAGGTGATGGATTGTAGTCGGTTCGTACGCGTGGTGACAGACAGACAACAGTTTTTTGCTTCGAAAAGAGAGAGAGAGAGGCAGGAAAAAAGAGGTTTAAAAAAGGGACTCTCAAATTTTTTCGAGCTGTTAGTTCACTAAGAGCTCAATTGAAAGAGCCTTGCAATCCTTTAAAACAACATTTTTTTTTTAAGTATTCCGTGCCGTCTCGAAAAGAGCACCTCAAATGAGCTGATTTTTTTTTCTTGACAAGCTCCTTAAAATATACGAAGCCACTTCCTACAACACAGTGCTGGCAGCTGCAAATGAAAGATAAAGAATTTTTTTTCCTGCTCACATTTTACTGGTAATAAGAACCAGAAACGTAAATTACTCCAATACTGTGAATACACACACGTGCACATACGCGCCACACACAAAAGCAAAAATATCACAGCGGCAACAAAGTAATAAAGTACACCACACACACACACACAGAAGAAACACCTAGTGTGAACGATCAACAAAACAGCCACGGCTTTCCCACAAAAAGAAAGGTACTTGGACACATGCCGACCCATGCTACAGCAGCAGCAGTCGGCAGCATTCTGTCTTAAGTCTTCCATCCAGCGTTGCGCTCGTACTCCTCTCGCATCCGCTTTTCCTCTGCCTCCGATGGCGTCGGGAACATAAACACCATCACAATCACGCAAATCGGGATTAGGAAAAGCTGGATCTTTAGCATCTTCTTCATCTCAGCCTTCACCTTCCCTTTGAGAGAGTTGTCAACGCCGGGTGTGGCGCCAGTGCTGTGACTCTCAAACTTCTTCTCCAGCATCGCGCGAGAGCGCTGCATGAGCGCACGACGTGTCAAGCACAGCATTGCCCTTAAAGTAAAGTACACCTAAATTTTGCTGCTATTCTGTGTGGATAGTAATTGCTGTTCGAATGACGAACGAATAGAAAAGTTTTTTTTACGTATGATCAATTGAAGTGCACGCAATTCAAACCATTTCATGAGAAACAAAAAAAGTTTACAAGAGAAGAGGTGGAAAAAAAAAACATATCAGTAAGCGTTGTGGGGAGTTACGTAAACATCTGCATTGCTCCACACCTTGCAGCATAAGGTTGTTTGCACCTACAAAACAGTCTCCAAGAGAGAGAGCGTCATTTTACCTCTACCGGCACACAATCTTTTTTTGTTTGCTTTGCGCTTCTAAAGAGTTGAAGTTTTTTGTGCTTCAGCTCCTCTCGACAATTCCGAAGCCGCTTATCGAAGAGACGCTTAACGGTTGTAAGAAAACTTGAATATCATTTACTTCTTTTTTTTTTTTTTTGAACGGGGCATGAAATCCTCACCACTCGCACATGTCATGTAAATATGATGTCCACAGCGGCTTTGCGGGCAGCCGCCAGCGGCGGCAAAAAGGGGAGAAGCGAAATAAATAGCGTTGAAAAAAAGAGAAAGAGGCAATACGATGCAGTGAATGTGAAGTGTTCTTGACACGAAAGCTGATACCTCCAACTCAGTGGCAACACTAAACAAAGAAAAAAAAAAAGAGAGAGGTGGTAAATGAAGAAGCAGAAAACAGCAAAGCGATTAGATTGTAATAGGGAACCGCAAAAAAAAAACAAACGAGAAAAAAAGTAGGCCACCGCGCTTGTTTCTTCTTTTTCTGCTGTTCACAAAAGCAGATCGACAGTTTTATCTACTGTCGTGAAAAATGCGCAGAAAAGAGTGCTCAATTATGCGAAGAACAATGAGCAGAAAGAACAAGCAAAAACGTGCAAACATTGCTAAACTACAAAACACATTGGCAAACTTGTTGCGCGTGTTGTACAACCAATAACGGGCGGAAAAAAAGAGCACTTTCTTCGAAGAAGCAACTTGAAAAAAAAAAGGAGCATACATAATCAGCTTCTTCCCTCAATGAACACTTTCGTGACTCAATAACCGAAGAAACGTTTCTGAAAAAGAGAAAGAAAAGAGTCGAAAAAGAAAAAAAAACGGGTCTCGCAAATCTCCGAGTGCAAACCCCTATGCCTAACTCTCACACAACAACAACAAACGGTTGTAGCGCATAGGGCGAAAGAAAAAATGAAGTAAAAGCGATTGCCAGTAGATGAAAATAGGAAACTTGTGGACGAGAGCTCGGGAGAAGTTCTCTGGAGCTTCTCATTACAAGCACTTCAGGCATAGGTAGCGATGACATCTGTCCCACAGTAGTTTTCCCTCTCCCCGCTGGTGCCCCGCCGCAGTGTTGTGGTGAGGATAAAAGAAAACGGGTTTTTTCTCATCTTTTAGTGAACAATGTAAATTGGAAACCTGACCATCTCTCATTAGCGACAAGAGAAAGTCACAAGGTGCGAAGCTGCACAGTAGCAAAAACGTCAAAGAGCAGAAGCAAAAGGGAAAAAAGAAAAACTAGGCAGCGACAAACAAGGAGGAAACAAGGTTAAAGAGTAAAGTAATAAATGCTTATAAGCCTCATCAGGAAAATTTCTCTCTCCACCAACAGCGAAAAAAACAAGTGTAATGTTCACAGCAAATCACATCTTCACAGGAAAGGAAAGCACACGTACATCTCCGAACAAACACGCAGCATCGAAAAAAAAAAGTAATAAAAATAAAGTCATAACGTATTCTTACAATTTTGTTGTGTGTGAAAAAGAGAATTAAAAATAGCGGTAATGTGCAACGTGTGCGAGTACACGCTAAAATATATATGTATATACTCATTATCAACCGATTGTTAAAGGCAGTAAACAAAAAAATGCTTTATTTATCAAACCAATAAAAAAAACCAAGAAGTGATTGGTTTAAACAATTTGAACGCTTGATATTACAAGAACAGAAAAAAAAAAGAGCGACTTGTCTGTGTGCATCTCTGTAGACCGTGCGCAGCCTCTCACGGCGTGGCACGTTCTTGTCGCACAACGAAAAAGGGAAAAAAGAAAAGACAATACACAGAATGTGCCCGGAAAAAGAGCAAAGGTCTAAAATTGACTGAGATGAATCAAACGAACTTTCCAGGTTCTCACATCTCTCTCACTCCTCGCTGCTCAGTTGTTTGCCCTAGGTGGTGGCTTGTTTAATGCTATCGCTATCGTTATGTCGCTCGCAAAAAAAAAAATGAGGAAAGGAGAGAAGACAAAAAAAAATAGAACAAAGAACAACCACGCATGCACACCATTACACAACAGCAAAAGAGGGGGGGGGAAGAGAGGGAAAGAGAGAGAGGTCAACAGTAAGTTAGCAGGTAGCCTCAGTGCTGTGGAAAATCAGCTGCTCTACGCGCATTCGGCGAGAGCGTTGGCACCCGGCCCAGCAGCGCCGATCCTTTTGGGCTCCAGCACTCGCGTCCCGTTTTTTTGTTGCCGCCGAGCGCCACCGGGTCGAAGAGGCGGAACACGCGGCTCTGCCGCGACAGCCGCTCCTCGTTGCTGGGCACCTTCGACCCAAACAGCATCCGACCGAACGTACGCAGCGAGACCGCGTTGCGGAAACTGTCGTAGCAGTTGCGAAACGAGGACCCGTCCCACGTCACGATGCCGCGCGCAGCCCACCACACCATCGAGATCGCCAGCTCCACATACACACACACAATCACAACCGGACGGATGTAGATGAGCATAAGCAGCTCCATAAAAAAGGAGAAGATGGCCTCGAGGTAGGTGTCGTGCACCTGGAAGTCCACCTCCTGCTTCAGCAGGCGGCTCCCATTCTGTCCGCTAAGGTGGCCCGCCGCGACGAGGTAGTCGATCATGTCGTTGTAGCCCATCCAGAAGAGGTTGTTGTACTTGTGCTTGTTCGGCGGCCGCAGTGCCCACCACGACGGCACAAACACGCGCGGCCGCACAGAGGCATCCTGGAAGTACATGGCCGACACCGAGATGGTGCGCTCCTCCTCCATGCGAGGGCTAAAGTTGCTGATGCCGCCATCGGCGCACCATTCGCCGGTGCTCACCATTTTAAACGGCAGCCCGACGAGAGGCACGAGGCAGCAGGAGGCGATGAGAGTTTCGTGGATGTCTGCGTAAGAGCTGAAGCGCGACAGCAGCCGCGAGCGGAACTTCGGCAGCTCCGTCACGCCCACCTCGAGGCAGCCGCTTTCCAGGACCTTGCGCATGTGTGGGTCCGTGTCGACGGCTTTCAAATTATCGCCAAAATTGTCGATAGCGGCCAGCAGGTAGTGCCGCATGCGGAACATGTGGAAGAGGGAGCTCCTAAAGTCCTCCGCAGCGGCAGAGGCAAACTGCTTGACGGCGAGCATGTCATACTGGCCTGAAGCGAGACACGACGCGGCGAGAGCGCCAGCGCTGACACCCGTAAACCGCACCCGCTTTCCCTCCGCGTACCACCGCTGCAGTACACCGGAGTCGACCAAGGCGTAGGCAGCGCCAAAAAAGTACATTTGAAACCACCCGCCGCAGGAGAAGGAGATGGTGATATCCCACTCCTGCTGATCGCCCTGATGCTGCTCGTCGTAGCCCGCAGAGGAGCTGCCAGACGAGACGTGCTGCGCACTGTCCATGCTATGAAAGGAACTCATGGTGCAGTCGTGTAGCTGTTGTATCTCAACTACCAATTTATTGTGCGTGCGAGAACAAAACTGCAGTAAACAAGAGAAAAAAAAAGGAATTGACGCCAATTGTTTGTTACGCTTCGCTCCACGCGGCCAGTACAGAGATGTAATAAAATTTTAAAAAAGGGCAAAAAAAAAAAAAGACTCCACCGGAGTCGCGTGGGAAGATATGAAACCCTTGAAAGGAAGGATTGTTAGTGAAACAACCAAAAGAAAGGTTGAATTGTAGATAACACAGAAAAAAAGGTAAAATTTTGTGCTGAACAAAAAAAGCTTGATTCGTAAACTTGAGAGTGATAATAATAATAACAATGGCAATAAAGCGGTGAGAGTGAACGGTGCGAATGAAAAACAATAAATGTAAAGTGAATGCAACAATTATGGAAAAAAAACAATAAACTTTCACAGTTGAAACACAAAGCGTTGGTCGTGAGTAGAGCAAACGAAAAGCAGAAGCAGAAAGAGGGGACATAAAAAGTACAGTAATGCATTAGAAACACGAACAAAAAAATGCATCAATAGTTCGAAAACGAACATCAAGAATTAGCGTGCTCTAAAATACATCATGCGCCGCTTCTCAACAACACACAGGAGCAACGCGATGACAAGCAGATCAACAACCATCATCATTGTCAGAAAAAAAAGGTTTCTGCCAGCGGCTTTTTTCTACAATCGTGTATCGTTGAGCACAGGCTAACACCTTGCCACAAAATCAAGCCAGCTTCGACAAGCGCTCCGTAGAGAGCATTCGTTGACACCTCAAACCGCACTGACGGCCTTGCGACACTGAGTAATGCCCCGTAAACTTTTCAAGTCTGTTAATTTATTTTTTTTTTTGTAAATGACCAGAAATTAGAAATCAGAACTAAATTGTATTAAGTGCATTCAAGTAAAGAGAAAAGAAAGAGGAAAAGCCAGAGGCGGTAAAAA
>JASAOP010002621.1:0-42601 GCA_030849055.1 Crithidia thermophila | reverse complement strand
CCGCACACACGCAGGGCAGTGGTGCGCATCAGCGAGTTCACCTCCTTCTTCATCATCCGCTCCACCTTGTCGGCCGGCGTCGTTGGCGCGTGCCGGATGAAGCCCATCTTGACGTCCATCACGCATGGACGCTGCATGCCAGACGTCTCATCAACAAGGCCGATGCCCCAGATGGCCGTGTCGTACGCCGCGTCGAAGTCCGTCAGCCCCTCCGCCCCGTCAAACAGCTCCTTGAAGAGCGGCGCGATGATGGCACGGGCGGGCGCGCCTTCTTCGACGACCAGCCACTCGCCATCCTCGCTCACGTACGGCTGCAGCTCCGCCGTCTTGGGGACGAACTTCTCGGGAAAGCGGAAGGAGAAGAGTTGCGGCGCAAAGGCACCGAGCTTGCCGACGGCGTCGATGAACTTGGCACGCAGGGCGTCGTCCTCCTTCGGCGCCGCCTTGGCGACGCTCGCATCCTTGGACAACTCCATGCCGAAGTAGTACATGATTTCCCACGCCGTCGTTTTCTTCTGCAGCGTACTGCGGCCGTCGCGGGTGCGGTCGCCATAGAAAATGGACGACTTGTGTCCGCCCACCGCCTCGAACTGGACCGGCGCGTCAGAGTCGCTCTCAGACATCTTGGCGAGTAGGAAGTAGAGAGGTTTTGAGGAGGAAATGTAGTGAGGAAAGGGAAAAAGAGTAAGAAGAGAAGGGGATGTAGACGTCTCACGATGCTCTGGCGCAATTGAGTAGCAAGAAAAGAAAAGAAAAGGAAAGACGGTAGCAACAAAACAGTTGTAGATTAGCTATTGAAAACAGAAAAAAAAAAAGAGGAAGAAGATAGGTAGTTGAGCGCTTCCATTGTCGTAGAATATGAGGGGGAAAAAAAAGAGGCGTGGTGAGGTGACAAATAAAAAAGAAGGTGTAAGAGGAAGTGGAAGGGAATGAGAGATGTGCCAACAATGAAAAACAACACGCAATTCCGCACAAAAGCAAAAAGTGCTCTTGCCGTTTTAAAAGTAAATGCAGTCTTTTTTACAAAAGGAATAAAAAGGTTAAACAGCTGCGCATCGCATCAAGGAAATCTTTAATTCTCTCGAAACGCTTCGCGAAAACGGTGTTCACAACTGCTTTTTTTGTTTTTCCCCCTTTTAATGCTAATTATTCGTTCTGTGAATTAATGTTGAATTAAGTGATCGCGTTGGCGACAGCATGTTAGCAGCAAAACAATTTTACCAATCAAAAGCACGTGCGCATAAACCTAGTGCAAAAAAAAAAAGCACAACGGAAGCAAAATGTGAAAAGCCGACGATGTTAGCTCTCGTCGTGATCCTGCATGTGAAGTCGCCCCATCAACTCGGCTGTCAACGTACGCGACAGCAGGCGCCGGTACCAAACACGCTGTTTCGCGCTTGCCTGGTGGCTCTGCGCTTCCGTGCGGGGCAGGCGCTGCAACGGGTCCAGCTGCTCCTCTGCGCTGCTGCCCATTGCTCTCCCCTCCAATCCCGTCTCTTGAAAATTTTCTGCGTCGAACATCGCCTCACGACGAATCCACGCAGACTCCAACCTCTCCCGCTCTTCTTCACGAGCCTTTTTTGCCAAATCTAGCCCCGGTTGCGGCTTGGGAACGTATGGCGTTAACAGATAATTTTTTGCGTTGTCGAAGTCGGCAAACGTGTCCTCGTCATAGTCGTCGTCATCGTCATCATCTTCTTCGCTGGCACCGAGGAGCGTCACTGCCCGCCGCGCGGGTTGCGCATGGGCTCGACGCACAGGCTCTTTCGCATTCGCGAGAGCACTTCGCTGCTGTCTGTCACGCGTTGCCTCACCACCCGTGCTTGTCGAAGCTCCGTTAAGTGTTGTTGTGCTAGTGCTCGTGGCATCCGCAGCCGCGTCCTCGTCCACCTCAATCACGGCCGCGGCGAACTCGTTTCGGAAAGTGGAGATGCGGATGTTTCGCCACACCCGCCGCCACGGCACAGGCGCGGGAGCAGAGCAGAGCACCTGCGTAAAGGGCGTCTCCGTCGTGCGGTACCGCTCGAGCGAGTACGGGTCGATGTTGTCCTCCTTCAACGCCGCCACCACATACGGCTCGGGCTTCACCCCGCGTTCCACACCGCACAGCACCGCAAAGTAGGGGTCTCGCCGGTCGGCGAGCAGCACCACGCGCTGGTGCGGCACCGTCTCGACGGACGTGATGCGCCACTTCATGGCGCCCAAATCTGCACGCGAGAGCCGTTTGAAGCGCAGCGGCCGCGGCCGGCACAACTCGGCGACGACGTGGAGCAGCAGCGAACTCTGGAACTCCGCCGCCAGCGCGGCCCCGCCCGCCGCCGTCGGCCGCGTTGCCTGCGACAAGGTGGGCTGCGTGCTGCCGAGCACATCCGTGCGCTGCGACTGCGACTGCGACAGGACCGAGGACGTGGCGAGCGCCACCGCATCCTTACGGCGGGACGGCCGGCAGCTGCGCATTCCCTGCGAGGCGGCAGCGTCGGTGTTGTGTGCGTCACGATAACCGGTCTGCGACTGCGACGGCTGCGTCAGCGTGTTGTAGTGTGCCACCACCCCATCCACCGCCCTCTCCGCCTCTGCGTACGAGACGGGCGGCTGGCCGAGGTGCGCCATGACGGCGTTGATGACACGCAGCGGGGTCGCGTTGGGCTCCGGCACGACGCCGCGGTGCACCTTCGGGCACTCCCGCTGTTTGACCATGTCCATGCGCTCACGATTGCGCGATCGAAGGACCCGCTCGTGTTCCGGTATGAGACGCGGACGCTTCACGCCGGGCTTGATGCCCCACATCCCCTGCCCGTCAGCGGCCGCGTTCTGTCTGCTTTCCTGGATGCACGCCCGCAACGCTGCGGCATCGCGCCACGGCGCTATCTTCTCCGGCAGCTCATGCCAGTAGACTTGCGTTTCCTGCGTCGGCATACTGTGTTTACAATTAAAGTAAAGAAAGAGCTTTTGTTTCCTTTTAAGACACAGCTAATCCATGCAAACAGGCGAGCCTCGCTAGTGTATCTTTCAAAACAACAACAACAAAAAAAAGACGATGCAAATTCATAAAAATTGGTGGCTACCATACAGACTTGCTGAGCAGACACGACAGTTGCAGCATTGTCTGCTTTGTTATTAATTAATTTATTTATTTCGAAAAGAGAACGAAAGTTAGAGGAAAAGATCCGATGGGTTTTTTTTTTTTAAAAGAGGTGGTCAGGTGAAACGGATCCGTAACGAGCATTCGCGTGTTTGTGAACCAAGATACGCCCAGCAACGACAACTGCAGCACACTTTTACATCTGAGAACTGTACTTAAATGAGAATAACGATGACAACTATGCCATGAAGAATCAAAGCTGCGGTTGTTTTTCTTTCTCTTTCCTCTATTGTAAAGCAACAGGATTGTATGAAAAATCTAGTTTAAAGAAAAAAAAGGTCATCATTTTGTTTCTCAACAGTCTACTGGTGACCAAGCAGGTAGGGACGAGCATCGTCAAAGCACACCTTGCCATCGTGATCACGATCCATGATCCAAAAGGCGTGCTGGGTGAGTGCGCGCTGGCGGTTGCGCGCAACATCCGATTGCGCAGCTAGTTGCGCTGTCTTTTCGTCCAGTCCGCGAATCGGCTTTGGCCCTTCTAAAACAGCATGCACCTCATAAAAAGGATGCTGTCCATCGACTGTGGACATGTCCTCCAACGTCAAATAACCTTTTGGTCCCGCCACACTCTCAAATTGACGCCAGCACTGCAGTTCGACTGTTTTCGTCACATCAGACGACAAGGATGGGGTGAATGAAGAAGGAGAGGCGGAGGCGAACTGCAAATAGCCGCGTGAGTCGAGAGCAGTGGATTTCGCAACAGGCGATGAACCTGACGCGTGCGGTGTCGCAACAAACCCAGCACCCTCCTCCTCGGCACAGACGCTTACAAAGCGCAGGAAAGCATCGAGAAAAACAAAAGCGCTGTTCGGCATTCGATGGCGATACCTTTTTGCTGCTTTTAATGCTGTGGCACTCTTTTTATTCTTTCCTTGACAGGAGAGGGCGAAGGACGATGCGGCAGTGGTGTCACTGTTTGAGACAAGAGCAGAGTTTGTCGGTAAACGCGGTGGTGCAAAGCAGTCCGACACCAGCGCGTCGGAAGGGTATTGTCCAAAAAGAACGTAATAGGCGCACTCCACACCCGCCAGGCTCAACCCAACAGCTGGTGCTATGGCAGCATGTTGGGAATGAGTGGTGTGTGTCGGAAGGTTAGCATGAGATTCCACGGCTCTTGCAGGTTCCGCGAAAAGATGAAACACCTCCGTAGCACAGCTGTTGAACTCTCCCCACGAGCGAAACATCCCTGAAGAGTCCGTTTGGTCTTCTGTCCCACGTTTTTTTGTTTGTGTGTGTGTGTTGTCGTTACTTGTTGTGTGTCCTGCGAACGTACACAATATAGAAAATAGAACGAGAAGTGAAAAGAGAGGGAGAAAAATTGTGCAACAACTACCTCATTTTCCTTTGCACCATTCGCCAAAAAAAAAAAAAAAGCAAGTCAACAACGCTCGCAGCAGCTAAAAAGAGTCAAGCTTTTCAATACAGAAAAACTATTTTTCACACACCGACTCTCAACAATCAAAGAGGCAGGTTGCAAAACTTTTTCGAGCCAAAAAAAAATGTATATTCTTCTCTATTCTTTGCATAAACAAAGCCGGAAAATAACACAGCATGAAGTGAACAAGCATCATTCACTTTGATTGAAATTGCAGCTGGACTGCAGACAACTTGAATGTTTTTTTTTCTGCTTAACAAATTGTCGGTTAATAAAACTTTTTTACTCAGTTTTTGACTTAGTACTTTTTCTAATGTTGGCACTCAAAATAAAACCCTTCTGAGTGTGAGCAAAGAGAAAAACTAGCACCTGCACGGTATGTACTACCAACCGCGTAAAATAAATGAAAAAATGTTAATAATAGTAACCACAATGGAAACACTAGATACCATAATAATAATAGTAATAATAGAAATAAAAGTAGTAACAAATAAGAAAAAATCGGACAAACATCGTCATACGTTGCGCGCTTAAATCCATACAAAAAGAGCGCAGCTTACATGACTGTGCACGCCATCACAGAGAATCAAAGGAGGTTCAACAAAAAAAAAACTTCTCAAGAAGCCTCCGCCATCCGCCAATGAGGAAGCTGAGATGACCAAGCACTCCATCTTTCTTTCTTTTCTGTTCTTTTTCTTTTTTCCCTCCATCTTCATCTCTCTCCCCGCGCCCCACCTAGGCATCCAGAAAGCCAAAAGTGGGCACGTTTTCCGTGAGCCCAGCCTCCGCCGCCGACACGGCTGGCTGCACCATCTTGTGGTGTTCGTACGGTGCCCACTGTTCCATCTTTAGGTGCGTCTTTGTAAACGTCACATCGCCATCAATCGTCTTGATCAGCTCCTCCAGCGTCGTGAAGGCCGACTGGCTGCGGATTTTTTCCAGGGTGATAATGCGCACAACGCAGTCGTAGAAGTCTGCGTGGAAGTCGTGCAAAAAGTACACCTCAGCGCTGATGTCGACGTTCTCGAACTGCGGGTTGTTGCCAATCGACATGGCGAACGGGAACGGCCCCAGCTGGGCTGGCGAGGCGTTGCGCAGTGCCTCATCCGCGTGCTGCGCCGCCGACGCGACTTCCACGCAGCCCCAGCCCCACAGCACGAGGTTGTCGTAGGGCTTCAGAAATTGGATTGCCTCCTCGCTGAGTTCGATGTTGGCTGTCGGGTAGCCCAATTGCGTGCCACCACGACCGAACCCGTGAACCACCTTACCGCGCAGAAACCAGGGCTTCATGGACATGATGAGGTGAAGGGGGGACAAAAAAAAAAAAAGAAAAAGGTATTTACGAGAAAAAAGATTTGCTGGAAAGAGAAGAAGAAGTGAAACAGCGACTCCGTGTATTTGCACCGGAAACAAAGACTGAACTCAGGCTGTGCTGCGCTTCTGTAAAAAAGGGGGATTAAAATCTCAACCGAGAAGTGTTGAAAGAAGAAGAAAACAGAGAAGAAAGAGAAGAAAAAAAAAACGAGGAACGACAACAACGAAAGCAAAACAATGTGTTTATAGAGTTGGGAGATGATACTAGTAAAGAGAGTTGTGCGGTTGAGTGTGAGAGCAAAAAATGGAGTGGGGAAGAGAAGAGCGAGAAAAAAGGTAAAAAGGAATGTTTTTTATTTTTCTTTGTGTACCGATGTACCGGAGAATGGAAATGATCCATCTTATGCCAAGACTACAGCATTTTCAAGAAAGCATTCCAGAAGACGGTTCTAATTTTTTTTTTTGCACATGGCAAAGGAATGCAGCTATCTCGTAAGAACTGCAGATCTCCCTCTTGCACGCAAGCTGTTGCAAAGCGAACGGCACTCGAAGGAAACGCTTGCAAAACACGCAACGCTGAAGCCTTTCGAAACGAAATTACACTGCGGTGCACTATCTAAGAATATTTTTCTATTTCAATTTAATGAAAGTGAAAGTGCCAATCGGTAGAATAGGGAGTAAAAGGGGAATAGAAGAAAGTGGAGCAAAGTACAGCTTTCAAAGTCAAGAAAAAAAAGGAAGAAAAAAAGGAAGATATGTATTTCATTTATAAAATTAGAAACGGGTGATTCAGCATCATCGCTGCGGACGGTCGCTGCGTGTGATCCAATCGAAGGCACTCCTCGATGAAACTCCTCTCCGTCGACCCGGCATCCAGTGCTGCCGCTAGCGTCGGCACAAGACGCCCACTTCCGACATTGTCGATGAAGCTGTCGGGATCCACCAGGGCCTCCGACGGGTACGGATACTCCCCGGTCAGGCACAGGTGCATGATGATGCCCACACTCCACAGGTCGTTGGCGGGGTGCACCAGGCCCCGGCACGCCTGCGGGGACATGAACATCGGCGTGCCCACCACCGACGCATAGATCGGCGCAAGAGCCTCACCGCTGCCGCGAGCGGAGCGCCCGTCCGCGCTGCCGTGATGCATTGTCTGGGCCGAGCCCATGGCCGTCAGCGCGGTTGGCGCCGCGGGGGAGCGCGAGCGGGGCAGCATCATCGAGCGGCCAAAGTCGATCAGCTTCGCCTGACTGTTGTCTGACGTGTTGGTGATGACGATGTTGTTCGGCGACACGTCGCGGTGGACGACGCCGCGGGCGTCGTGCAGGTAGGCCAGCGCGCGCAGCACACCGCGGACGTAGTGGCGCACCACCCCCGGCAGCAGTCGGTCAAACTTGCGCAGCACGGAGGCGAGGGTGTCGCAGGCGTACTCCATCACCATGAAGAGCGCCGTGTCGTCCTCCCACTCCCCGTCGAAGTGGACGATGTTCGGGTGGCTCAGGCGCTGCAGGAGGTGAATTTCGTTCCGCAGCAGCTGCAGCGCCTTCGGCGACGACTTCTCCACCTGCTTCACCGCGACAAGATAACCGTTCGGGTGGAAGCCCTGAAAGACGCGGGTGATGCCGTCCCGGTCGACCGAGATGCACCGCGTGCGGGTGCACTCCACCGCGGCAGCGAAGTTGGCCGCCGCGCGGACCGACATGACGGATCGGGAGCGCTGCACCACCGACGTCATCGACCGCTCGTGCGACACCTCGGCGAAGCTGGCGCCGTCGGAAATGCTGTCGGTGCGACGAGTGCCGGCCTCCTTGTGAGCCTTGCTGCTGCGACTGCGACTACCACTGACGCTGCTGCTGCTGTTGCTGCTTATGTCATCGTCGTCGTCCACGCCAGGGAGGGTGATGGTGCTGTCGGAGAAGAGCGGCATCTTGGTGAGAAATGGGGCAATGCGCCGCGTGGTGCACCCCGATAGCATCAGCGACGGCGTCGACAGGGTGGAGAGGGAGACGTGGCTGACGCCCTCGTTGGTCGCCTTCGCTGTCGACGGGAAGGACAGGAGGTGCGGGGCACGCAGCAGCGCCATGGCGGTGGCCGCGGCGACGGTGTTGCGGTCTTGCATGCTGGCACTCACCTCGTTGTCATCGTCAAAGAGGAAGGAGCAGCTGCGGCCGTGCGAGCGGCTCGCGTGGCTGTCGGAGCTGTTGCGAGAGCGCAGGTGGCGCGAGGTGGCGCTGCGTCGCCCGACTGACGTGGACGGCGGCTCTGCAACGGCGTCGACCTCCGCCTCGTCGAGGGTGACGCAGGCAGAAGCGCGGCGTGGCAGCGGTACGGCGACGGAGGTGGCCGGTGACCGCTGCGCCCGTCGCACCTCTGGCAGCTGCACCGCCGGCGCCGTCGCCGTCTCCCGCATGACGCTATCCATCGTCGGCGACAGCGGATTGCTGCACGGCACGTGACGATGCTGCTGCTGCTGCTGCTGCTCGTCCTCTCGCGCCTCGCAGAGGTGGCTCACGTTTCTGTACCCGATGACGTGATCACCAGCGGCCGCGCCAGCAGCGTTGCGCTCGGCATCGCGGATCGCCTGCGGCAGCATTACCGGGGCGAAGGTGCCGAGAGAGTGGAGAATCGACGGTGGTCGAAACGGGGCCGCACCGGTGTGCGAGTTGAAGGGTGGCGTGGGCGGCGCCGTCGCGCACGGCAGCACCGGCGACAGCACGCTGCTCTCCAGCCCGACGGAGGCGTCAAAGGACAGCGGGCTGCGCACCGCACGCGCACCGGCACCCGTCCCCCCAACCGGAGTGGAGCCACCAGGGCTGGGGGACCGCAGCCACGACCACCGCAGCTGGGGCGGTTGCTGTTGCTGCCGGGGCGTGTTGTTCGGGTGGTCGCGCGGCAGGGATGGCGTGGAGCTGCTGCTGCCGTGGAAGCCAGGTAGCATGCGGTGCAGCAGCGATGTGGCAAGGCTGCCAACCCGCGGTGTGCTGTCGGATGTGGAGGCGTGCAGCGGTGGCGGCAGTGGCTGTCCTGCGGGTACCGCAGAAAATGCCGCAGCAGCAACCGCAGCACTGTTCACGTCGCGCGCGGGCGGGTCCTCTGTCTGCGTCACTTGCGGCCGCCCACCGCCGCCGCCTCCGACTTCGGTGGACTGCAGCGTGAAAGAGTTGTCGAGGCACAGAGCCGCGAAGGCGGCCTCGGTGTCCTCCTCCCAGACGGGCGGCGGTCGGCAGTAGGACTGCGCGAGCGTCTGCGCTGACCACTCCGAGAAGCCCGGCACGCGCGCGGCGGAAAGATCACCATCACGGAGGCTGCTGCGGATAGCCTCGTTGATGAAGTGGGCCACGTACAAAAGATGCGCCGCTGCTGCAGGTAACTCTCCACCCCGCGCACCGTCTCCGACCACCCGGCCCTCCCACTCCGTCAACAGCTGCACTGCTGCTGCGTAGTGGCCATTGCGCATCAAGGTCAGGGCATCGGCCATGTGCATCTTGTCCGACTCCGCCACGCTCTGCGCCTGCAGTTGGTACACCAAGAAGTGCCGCTGCGTGCGGTCCATCACGTAGTCGACCGGCAGCCCTTTCGCCTCACTCATCGCATCAGCAAAGAAGTCGGCGTGGCACAGCACGCCGTAGTTGCACAGCGCCGCCAGCTGGGCCAGCCGCCGCACCACACCGTACTCGATGGAGCCGAAGCTGAGGGAAAGCCGGCCGTTGCGACTGCGGGCTGGGCGGAGCACCGCACCGAAGCGATGCACCGCCACACCCCACTGCACGGGTCGGCCACGGTGCATCGGGCACCACTCGGCCAGCTCCTTCTGGACGGCGAGGGCCAGCGCGATGGCCGTCGAGGTCGCCACCAGCAGCGGCACCGGCAGCACCGTATTGAGGGAGAAGACCACCTCGGAGACGCCGCAGTCGGTCAGATACGCCTGATGTCCCCGCAGGGCCCTGCGCAGACGCGTGTGGAAGTCCAGCGAGAGCGCCTCTAGCGCCAGCAGCTGCTTCTTCGGAATCGGGTGCTGGGCGACGTGCAGGGGCGGCGGCACCACGAAGCGGCACACCACCACCGTCACCACCTCCTGCAGGCGGCTCCCGTCGACTGGGTGGGCTGGGCGGCGCGACAGGACGACGTTTGCCACGCCGCCGTTGCGCACAGCAGAGATACCACCATTGGGATGCTGACTTGCAAGAGAGGTGTTGTTGCTGAGCCCGGCGAAGGAGTGCGGGATGACGACGCTGCCACCGTGGAGGGCGGCGTCCACGTTGCCGGTGGCGCTGCCGCGCAGAATCGGCTGATCCGCGTGACCGGTGACGCCGCGTGGGTGGGGAGACGGGACACAGGGAAAGAGCTCCGTGGAGGCGTCGAGCGGGGCCAGCAGCGCCTGCGCAAAGGCAAACACCTCGGGATGCCGCCGCTGCGTCGTCTGCCAGGGCAGCAGGTCCGCGTCGGAAACCATCGCCCGGTGCGGCATATTCCCCGTTCCGCTGACCGTCTCGTCTGCACCGTGAAACAACTCTGACAACAGGAGATGCGCATCGCTGCCGCCGCCAGACCCAACACGATGCACTGCGTCGATGGAGCACGGCCGGCACACATCGACGCAGAGGGCGAAAGCACGCCGCTGCAGTCGGATTGCCTGCCGGTAAAGAAGGACATAAACACCCAGCAGACCGCCACCGAGACCCATGACGACCGCACAGAGAAGAACGCCCAGCATAAGGGTGAAGTCCGTCGTGAGCATCGCGGCCACGTGCGGGCGAGCCGCGCGCTCGCGGTAGCTGCGCTCCTGCAGCTCCACGGCCCAGTAGTGCAACCCCAGCAGCAGCACGGAGCAACAAAACGGAATAGCGCAGAAGCCGACTCCGATCAGCAGCAGACGCCAGGAAAAGCTGCAAGACGCGCTGGTGGGAGACTTCATGTGTTGTATGTAAGATTCCAAAGAGATTTGCTGTGGTAGCGGTGGTGGTGGTGGCGGCCGTGGCGGCGGCTGAGCGTCTTCGTTAGAGCCATCCGCTACTCGTTGCGCTGACGACGCAGCGAAGCCGTGCAGCGGTGTGAAAATGTCCGGCACGCAGCCCGGCTGCAGGTGGTACTGCTCCAGCTCTTCACAGGTGCTCTGCGCGGCGGCGGGCAGTGCGATGTTCGAGATGTCCCCCGCCTTGTCCAGCACCGTCGGTTGCTGCTGTAGTGGTTGGCAAGGGTGGCTCACTGCGGGTTCAAGCTGCGTTGGCGTGGGCGGAAGTGGGGGAGGGGAAACAGGTGAGCGCTGCGTCGATGACGCCCATGCGTGGTCGATCTGCGACACGCTCGCACTCACGCCATCCGCGTAGGCACTCATCAGCACACTATCCGAGTGCACCACGACCGACGGCGATGCAGAGGACGGAGACGACGTCACCCGCACTGACGGCGTCGACGCGGCGTCCACCGCACTTCTCGCCGACCCTTCAGCACCGCCACCACCAGCAGAGCCCGGAGCTCCTCCTCCCGCCACCGTTTTTGTTACTGCGCTTCCACTATCTTTGAACGGCGGGGTGGACGCTTCTCGGCTGACACCTGACCTCCTCTCCTCCTCTTCCGGCGCGGAGAAGACGGAGTCCATGTTCCGCTCCCTGCTGCTGCTGCTGAAGCCGTGGTAGACGTGCGTGGTGGCAACGCTAGGCTGCACCGTCACCCGCAGCACGCTGTCCACCGCGGAGTGCCGCGACAACGTCTGCCCACTCTCCTCACTTTCCAGCGGTGTGGTGGCGCGTGGTTGGGTGGCGATGGCGGGTGGACCAAGTGGCGTGAGGCGAAGTCGACTGGCCGTGCGGAGGCGAGACGAGCGCCGCGGTGGCGTGGGGCTGCGCTCGCTGCTGCTGCTGGGCGCCGCGGGCGTTGTGGCGGCCTGCGGAGTGAGCGTCGCCGTCGGGGGCGTGTGCGAGCGACGCCCGCGCCGTGCAGCGGTGATGTCGGTGTCGGGCCCCTGGTGGGTGAGCGCCGTGTAGCTGCCCTCCACCGCAAGCGCGTTGGTGACGGACACGTTGAAGGAGGGGATGAGGCTCGGCTCCAGTGGCGACGCCGCGATCGCCGAGATCATGGGACTTTCGGACACGCTGAAAACGCTGTTCTCCACCGCAGTGGCTGTGGGGATGGCTTTCTCACCTCGGAAAGCGTGCCTCACCTCCGACAGCTCTGACTGCAACAGAGTGTCCCCCGGGCGAGTAGAAGAGGAGTGGAAACGCACAACGTCCTCGCTGCCACACCCCGCATTGCGGTTCCTGTGTCCATGAAGGGGGGAGGTGTTTTCTCGCTTGTCGTGAATGCTGTCGTACTCACTGAGCCGCCGCAGCGACAGGCGGTGACGCGACTCGTTCACGTGGGGACTATCGGCGTTCGCCTGCTGGCCCGCGCTGCGATCAATCGACCACCACGCCTCCGACTTCTGGTGTCGCTCCTTGTCCGCGCTCCCGCTCGCCTTGGCGGCCTCGCCGCTAGAGTTGGCGTTGGCAAAGCATGCATGCTTGCCTGGGGAAAAGCGATGCGGCGAGGACGCGGAGGAAGAGCTGCAGGACTGAGTGCCACTCATCACAAAAAAGACAAAGAGAGAAGCTTGTAGAAATATGAAAAAAAAGAGAAATTTTAACGAACAGCTGAAATGAGTAGAGAGAAAACTAAAACAGAAAACGGACAAATATTACAGACGAAGCAAACAAGAAGGCAAATCGCGCCTCCTTTCTCTCGTGAAGTCAAAAAAAAAGTGGCTTGTTGAGCCTGTGCTGTATCTTTCGATGGATAAGAAAAAAGAGGGAATACAAACGAAAGAGGGATGAGTGTGGGGACCCTTCCAAGCACACGTCAACCATAAAAAAAAAAAGAGAAAAAAAAAAAAAGCAACTGCCGTTAAATATTTCAAATGTAAACAAGTAGTTGACAATTACTCTTTGTATATAAATTCGGAAGACACAGTAGATTCAATAACAGGAGAAAGTATAGATCCTCAAAATGGGGAAAACAAAAAAAAAAAGAGCAAGCCGCTTGAATTTGACAAGTTCAAGAAGAAAAGGAAAAAAAGAAAGATAGCTTAATCTAAAAGAAAAACAAATGTATAGATACTGGGAAAAAAAGAGGAAGCTATGATACTCGATTTCAATTGATAGAGGCAGATATATAGTTGCTATCAGGGTGAAAAGAAAAAAGCTACAGTATTTTGATATGCGAAGAGATGAGTTTATTCTTAAAAAGCCCTTTAAACTGCCATAGACTCTCTATGCGGATGATCGACCCGCGGTGGTCTTATAAAAAAAAAAAATGAAAAAGGAATAACAAAAAGAAAAAAAAGCTAATTCAGATTTAAATTTAAAAAAAAAAGAGGCAACGGGTAAAATCAAGAGCGAATATAGAAAATTGAATTGAATTGTGAAAAAGGCTGTTGCCTGTGAAGAAGAAGTCAAAGAGGAAGGAAAAAGGAGCTTTATTCCGATAATG
Source organism: Crithidia thermophila (assembly GCA_030849055.1). Lineage (NCBI taxonomy): Eukaryota > Euglenozoa > Kinetoplastea > Trypanosomatida > Trypanosomatidae > Crithidia > Crithidia thermophila. The sequence continues at coordinate 29,303 of JASAOP010002621.1, read as the reverse complement.
CACACCGCAGTCGAACTATCTTTTCCCTCTTCTGTATTTTTTTTTTTTTTTGGTAGCTCACAACTGAGAAAATATTTTGTAAAATTACTATCTTAACGTTACTTCGGAGTGCTTCGCCGCACCAGCTGACGTCTGGAGTGGCACAAACTCAAAGAAGCGCTAAGAAACAGGCACCAAACCAGATTTTGAAATATTAAACAAAACTAATAAAGCAGAAAATAGGAGTGCAGAAATTAGAAAGTCACGTTAGGAAGAGTTTCCAAAATGGAAAGAAAGAGTTAGTATTGGGACCACAAAACAAAAAAATAATAAACAGGAGCAGTATTGAGACCCTCTCCGAATATTAAAGCTAACAAAAAAGAATTCTTTAATAACGAAAATATAAGAGCAACTGGTGCGTCGCTTGTAGTACAAATGTTGTCTTCTTTGCGAGGCTCACCTAGATAAATAAAGCCTGCAAAGCCAATTGAAATAAATGAAGGGGAAAGACGGAAAACAGAAAAGACCAGATATCGACAGAAAATTGAAAATGGAGACAAACGAGAACCTTTTAATAAGCTGCATCTTGCTTGTTTTTTTCAAGTATATGCCGGGCAACGGATACAGTTGCACATCGAGCATAAGAAGATACTTCACAGGCGTAGAAGCCAATCATCTTACGGCCATTTGAATGGTAAAAGCGCATCGTCGAAGATACAGAGACAACCATCGATTCTTATTTCTCTTTTTTTTTGCAATTGTTGTTGAACTCGCAGAAAGCAGAGGAACAGAGAGTAAAAGAAATAATTTTAAAAAAGGGCAAAACCGCGAATACAATGTGTGTTGATTGAAAAAAAAAAAATGTGCGCTCCATGCGAGGCGAGCGCACGTAGATTCCTCAGCAACAGAATTAAGTATGTCTCGACAACGACCTGTGGCTAGAAAAACAAAGAAGTCAAGGACAAAAGATTAACAAGCTCCTCCATTCTGTAGAAACCGTTAGAAGAAGAAGAGGGCGACACTCCATCAGTCTCTTTCTTTTTTTTTTTTTTTTCACGACCCTCATCGGTCATTTATGTTTCTTGGTTTTCTTTTCCTTGGTGGTGGCGGATGTGGTGGTAGTTGTGGTGGTGTCTTCTACGGAGTGGCCAGCGGCAGCCATCATCTGCTCGAGCAGCCACGCCTCCTCCTCCTGCCCCATGCCCTCGTCGTCATTCAAAAAAAGCTGCTCATCATCATCCTCATCGTCACCATCATCGAAGTCGCCGTCCGGCCTACCGCCGTAATCGCCGGCTCCGTTGCCGCGTCCTTCGTGGTGGAGCTGCGCGCTGTCTCGGCGACGTCGCACCGCCGGGTTCAGCGCGTCAGTCTCGACCAGGAATTCCTCAATGTGCACCAGCTGCTCCGGTGAGAGCTCCTTCACCATCTTCTGCGCCGCGCTCAGGGCATGCACGCCCTTGTCCTTGTGCTCGTGGTCGTGATGCAGGTACTCGTCGCTGAGCTTGTCGGAGTAGAGGTCCTGGATGTCGGGCGGCATCATGTCCATCAGCATCCCGACCTCATGGCCTTGCATCTGCTCAAGGCAGAGCATCCACATTTTGGAGAAGTGCTGCCGGTAGTTATCCTCGCTACCTTCTTCATCCCCCATTAATCCTTCGAGCTCTTCGTCATTCTCCGTGACGCTCTCTGCCTCTAAAGCTGGTGGCGGTGGTGATGGTGGGGCAGGTGTGGGCACCGCAGCTGTCCGCATGAAGGACGGAATAAACGGTGCAGCCTCGGCCGAAAAAGTATAGGACGGCGACGTGGCTGTTTTTCCGCTCAACGTCGTCGCTGCTGCGCTAGGTGCTTTCGCTGCTCCGGACGAACTCATTTTTTTCCTCTTGAAGTTTGGGTAGTGATACAATGTTTGGGTGTAAAAAACTCTTTTTTGACATTGTTGTGAAGAACGACATTTGCATCAGCAAAGGTAAGGAAAAAAGAAGAGAGATGAGAGATCCCAAGAGGGAAAAAAACGAGAGAGGTGAAGATCGCGAGACAGCAGTGAAATTGACGAAACGGTTTTTCCTTTTTTTTACCATGGAAAGAATTAGGAAGGGTCAATGCAAAATCACCGCACCTTCCGTGAACGCACAATCTACCAGCTGGAAGGAAATATAGAGGCACACAACACTTTTTAAAGAGAAGTAAGAACTAGAAATTCACAACGGCAACTGATGGAAAAGCCCTTCCAGGCTGCTGCGAGATGAATCTCTGCACGCGGCTCAGAGAAAGACTAAAAAAGCTCTTTCTCGGCATTTACACACGCTTAGCTTGAGCGCTGCCAACGCATTTCCTTTTGGTCTCACAATCGTTTTAGGATTCACTAGACATCGGGCACTCAACAGTGGGGAAGAGGGGGAGGAAAAAGAAGGACCACCACTGATTCGCCCAGCAAACAGAGAGACAAACACGCAAACTAAGAGAAAAACAAGAGGAAGAAGAAAAAAAGAAACGCAACAGTGCGCCAATCAGCTGCGCAAGGTGTGTGCTGTATGAAACACACAAAGCCAAAGGAGCTCCTTTCATAGAGTGAAACAGAATGAACACGAGCACACGAAGGGAAAACCAAAGAAGAGAAGAACAGCCGCCATCGTCATTGAAAGGCGGGAAAGAAAAGAAGAATTACGCGCGCTGAAGATGGAAGGGAAGCACAGCATCCTCGTGGTGTAATACAAAAGAGAGGCAACGAATCAAATGGGTTAAAAAAATGGGCTCACACACAAATGTGTTGTTATAGGAGTGTCTCGAATTAAGAATCCTTTCCTCTTTTCGCGCCTCGTATCGCGCTTCCTCTTGTCCTGTTTTCTCCCTCATCTTTATATATATAACCACAGACACACAGCAATGCCAGCATCAAAGCTGAGTAGCTGACACAAAAAAAAAAACTTATTTATTTCACAACTACAACAACACTATAATACGACAAAACAGAAGAAGAAGCAACGAAACTAATTTTCGTAAGCAATTGAACTGACGGAAACAGCGTGAGAGGTAAAACGCACAAGCGTAACGCATCCCACTGAAAAAGATGCCCACTCTTTCACACTGTGTTCCTCTGTTCGTTTCTGTGTATCATTCGTAATAATCAATCACAGCATCAATGTGCGTCTCATCCCACACACCACGGACCACGTCGACGCAGCAGTACGCAAGCGTCACCACAAGCCCGGCGGGTGTGGTGAACAGTTTCGCCATGCTATGCAGCGCACGGAGAGCATGCACGTCGCACATGACAGCGACAAGATAACCGGCCAAGCACAAGGCAAAAACCTTGAGGGCGGTGGCGGCGATGTGGCGAGCCACCAACACGCCCACCTCGAAGGTGCTGCGCCGGTGAGCTGCAGCCATCGCATCGGTTGTAGAGGCGTCGTGAGCGCCGTCGTCGTCTTGCTGCGGGTGACTGCCCTCCTGCCACACTATCGAGCTCTCGTAGTGTCCGCCGTTGGCGCCACCATCCGGGAACTGGAAGAAAGGGGTGTCGCCAGATTCCTCCTCGTTCTCTGCTGCCGCACCACGAGATGCGTTGGTGGCGCTTGCCGCACAGAAGCCTGCAGGACGACGAACGCGAAGGTGCTCGATGACGCGACGAATGCGCAGAGGCCGCACGGCGTTGACGCGGCACGACAGCATCAGCACCGCCGCGAGCGCCAGCTCCCACAGAATGCCGAGGATGCAAAATAGCAGAATAGCCGCGCGTCCGTTCAGGCAAATGGTGACGATAATGACGAGCAGCACGCACAGTGCGCGCAACAAGTAGGACACGCCAGCTGCGCGGCTGAGAGCCTTGTGCCGGTCAATCCGTCGTGCTATGTTCGGCACGCCAGGCGTCGGGTAGTGGTCGCCGGTTTCCGACGGCACCGTTGGCGCGGTAGGCGCGCACGGGTGCGTCGACGTGGTGCTGTCGTCGAAGCTCGCGTCGTACTGCGGGGTGGCGCCGTACTGGCTGACGCCGATGCCCCGCGTTGGCAACACCGCCGCAGTGAAGATGGCGGAGCTGTGCCGCGGCGATGTGCGTGCGAGCACCGTGGTGGTTGCAGGGGCTGCCATCGACGCCACGTCGTCCTTTGCCACCTTGGCAGGGCTTGCTGGAGGCGCCGCGACGCTCACTGACTCACGTGCCGGCTCCGGTTGCGGCTGCTGCTGTGGTGGGGCACCGTTACCGACAATGGAGCGGTTGCCTTCCCGCGCGGCCACGGCAGAGAAGTAACTCGCTGAGCTGGCCATTGTTTTGACCCACGAGTTGGTGCTCCCTTCCTCGGTGAGGCCGCCGTAGCTGCTCATGTCTCGCAGCAGCGCCTCCGGCTGCTTTTTGTTCACAAAGCTGGCAGGTACGCTGGATGCCTCCTCCTCCTGTGGGCTGCGTGGTGACTGCCGTCTTGTTTGCGAAAGTGGTAATGGTGGTGCAGCCGGGCTGGAAGCTTGCGAGCCGCGCACATGTGCGGCGTTTTCCTCGCTGCCCTCCCCCTCCTCGTGAGTGTCGTGGTCACTTCTTTTGAATTGAGCACTGTCACTTGGTACGCTGCGAGCAACAGACCCGTCAACGCTCAAGGTCTCTTTGCTGCGTCTGCTGCTGCTGCTAATGCTGCTACTGCTACGCCCTGGATGGGGCTCGTCGTCGCCCATCGTTGTCGTGACTGGGTCGTTCGAAGACTGCGCGGGTGTTCCGTCGGGCGTGCGGATCCTTTCACAGCCTTCGCCAGCTTTTGGGTGATGCCGTCCGGCGTGGGTGCCGCCAGCGTGAGCGCCGCCAGCGTGAGCGCCGCCACCGTGCGGCGTCCGTGCTGGTGCGGCGCCGTTTCCCGTCGCACCGCCACTTCCCCCGCCCCCGCCCACACCACTGCTACGTCTGTTCTGTGGTGCAGCCGGTTGCGGGCCGGGCAGCACGGGCACGTGGGTCTGCGTTGGCGGCAGCGCGTCCTGCGTCATTGACAGCGGCGTACCCGCAGCGTTTGCCGCCACGTGCGGCTGAGCACGACGCGGTGGTAGGCGGGAAGTCCGCGATTTCATGCGACTCCCTGCGAAGCTGGACGGCTGCGCGCTGTCGTCGGCATCTCCGTCGAGCGACTCGCCCTCGTCATCGTTGCTCACGTCGTCGGCGTCGTCGTCGAAGCCGTCATCGTCGCCGTTGCCATTCAACGCGCTGCTCGCAGGGCCGTTGACGTTGGCACCACCACCACCACCACCGTTGGCGCGGATGGCGGTCTCCCTCGCGCTCCTCGCCATCGCGGCCTCGCGCTCTAGCTCCAGCGCGCGCAAGATCGGATCCTGCGGCTCGGAGTCGATGCCCTCGACGAACCAGTTCACCCCAGCGGACTCGTCGAGGTGGTAGACGTGGTTGCCGGCACCGTAGCGCCGCATAATGATGAAGGACAGAAACTCTGCCTCGTAGACGACGCGGGCGGGGTAGAAGTGCGAGAGCACCGCGCTGATGGCGTCGCCGTGGGTGACCAAGATTACCGTGCGCGGCCTCCCGCTCCTCAGCCTGCTCTGCAGGGCACTGTCAGGCGTGACGGGAGTAGCGCCACTGGCACTGCTGCCGTTAGTATTGTTAAGGGCATTGTTGTTGCTGTTGTTTGTGCGGTTGGTGACGGCGGCGGGGCACAGCAGACTTGACGACGTCTGCGACTCCTCCCGCGTGCTAAAGGATGGGTTGGACGAGGCTGCGCTGGAAAGGGCGCCGCCGTAGACGTCGCCGATGCGCAAAAAGTTCGTGACGTAGCGCTGCGTGGCCGTCTCGAGCGTTTCCCCCCACGCTGGCAGATTCCCTACCGTCCGTGAGGTCGGCGGTGGTGCCTGCAACTGCGGCGCGCGGCTCGTCTTGATTCGGCTTGGCCCAAAGACCTCGCAGACGGAGTTGTCAACCACCATGGCATGGTCGATGCCGACACCGTAGTGCTGCAGGGCCTCGGCGGTCTGCTTGGTGCGAAGGAAAGGCGACACGATCAGGATGGCAGTCCGGGCCTCCTCCTCACCCAGGTAGTGCCTCAGACGCGCCGCAGCCACCTCGACAGCCTCGATGCCGGTCTGCGTGAGAGGCGGGTCCGACTCGGCTGGCGCGTCGGGGTGGTTGTCGCGGCGCTCGCCATGGCGGAGCACGATGACGCGCTGCGAGGGGTACGGAAAGGCTCCGTTCCGTTGTTGCGCAGGCATCTCTGGCGCCGGCAAAAACACTAAACGCCTTTTTTTTTAGGAAAGAGAGAAAATGTTAGTTTTAGAAAAATATTTTAGTCGTTCTCTTTTCAAAATTCCTCGCTCCTTTCTATGGCAGGTTTGTGAGGAAGAAAAAAAAAATAAGCACCTATAGATATACTGTACAACGCAAAAAAAAAGCAAAGTAAAGAAAGAAGTGGCTGTGTGAAACCTTCGTCACGACTCCCTCCCTGAAGTGCTCGCTCTGCTGGTGAACCCTGAAACCCTCGAATTTCAATATCGAAATTCAAGACCCGGTACGAAGCTGCTTCGTTTCTCACCAGAGAGGTCGGCGCTCAGATTGAGCGTCTATGAAGAAAAGGGGGAAAAAGAATGATCCCTTTCTCAAAAATAAAAAAGGGAAGCAAACTTCAATACACACTACTCTCATGAACAGGCACCAAAACAAAAACAAAGCCAACAGAAGACGATATTAAAATGAAAACAGAAGAGAGAGTGAGAGAGAGAGAGAGAGAAGGAAACATTGAAAGTGAGATCAGCGGAAAAGAAAAAGCACGACACCGTAAACCGATGGCAGTGAAAAGCATTGCAAAGTGTTGTAGCGCTTGCACTTGAACGCCAAACGATATCACCCTCCTCGTTTTTTTTTTCTCTTTGCTGTGCAAACGACGGGCTCAAGACAGCGAAAAGACCTTTAGTACGCTAAGCTAACATGCCAGCTACCGTCCGTCAAGTACTTCGCCTAAATGTAAGTATTTGGACGTCGCGATCCACTCATAGCTTCTACCTCTATGTGCGCGGAGAGTCCCGCAAGCGGCGGCGCACATTTCCACTGCTCGTTGCCACGCGCAGTGCTTCTCTTTTCCCACAACGCTTTTCATACTTTTTCTTTTTAAAAGTTTGTTTTGTGTAGTACGAGCACAGCTTATGCCACCTCTTTAGTAACATCACGATTTAGGCAACTTCAATAGAAAACTTAAAATGTATATAGAAAACAGATCTGTGGGTTAGAGACTTTTAACAAGAGCATACTCGCCAACAAAAAGCCAAATAGAAAACGCCCACTACAATAACCCAAAACTGGGTACGAACGACACACCCGCTTCACGGCCCACAATTACACACACTGCAAGAGCAACACTTGACAGCGTTACCCGTAAAGACAAGGTATGTTTGCAAATACAGAAAAACTGCACAGCGTTGCAAATCGCAGTGAGCACATTTGCCGAGCTGTTTGAGAGAATAAAAAAAAAAGAGGCATTAATCTTCTTGTCACATGGCAGTGCTGCACACAAACACATTTATACAACGCGCAGCATCGTTCAATCACGTGTGTTAAGACACAACTTCCAAAAGTGGCACTTTCTCTCTCTCTCTCTCTCTCTCTCTCCTTCTCTCCTCGCCGCTCCCTTCGTCCTCACAACGCACACAACAGTGCACTCCACCTCCCTTATTCGGCTTCTCCTATTGTCTCCTTTCGGTCTGTCTAGTTTTTTTTTTTTTTTCAATACGGCGGAGGCAGTGACGGAGGCGGCATCGCGTCCTCCATTTCCTCCTCACCCGGGATGTACGGCGGCGGCAGGGCGTAGGTAGGGAGGTTCGGTACCGCACCGGCGTGCAGCAGCTGCGCCGAGCGCGGGGTTGGACGATAGTCGACGGCCGGACTGAGCATATTGCCGTACGCTGGCGGCGGTGGGGGCACCGAGGAGGGCACGTGGCGACTGCCCGCCGCACCCGCCGGACCTTCGCTGGCGGCCACCGGCTGCCCGTTAAAGCCGTAGAGAACGTCGGCGGTGGGCGGCGGGGCCGGGTGGTACTCCGGCGAGGTCGCGCTGAGCTGGAAGTGCGGCACGAACTCCTTCGCCGAGGCGTTCATGTGCGTCCCGCCGTGCGACGACGCCGCCGAGCCAACGCTGGGGCTCGCCGCGTCGGGGTCGGCGCTGCCGGCCGCCGTCACGTGCGGCAGCGCAATCGGCGCGGAGCTGAGCGACGCCCCTGCCGCCTTGGGAGCCTCCGCCAGCCCCGCCGCGGTGGTCGTCGCGGACGCAGCGTGGGCGCGAGCGGCGATGGCGCCGGCGATGGCGGCGGACGCGTTCACCGGGCGCGTGCTGGGCGAGAGCGCAGCGGCAGCGTTGGCAGCCGAGGCCGGGCGCGGCACCGCAGCAGAGGAAGGGACGTTGACGTGGGTGGCCGCTGCCGGCAGCAAAGAGGTCGCCGTCGTCGGTGGTGCAGTGGCGGCTGAGCGGGTCTGCGGCTGCGTCCTGCTTGCCTCCGCTGGCGCCTTCTCTGCCGGCTTCGCGTGGGCGGCGGTGTGGTCGGCGGCGCGGGTGGAGGGGCTCGAGCTTGGCGAGCCGGCGGGCACCGCAGCCGCAGCCGTCTTCACGCCGTTCCCGTTGGCGGCAAGCTTGGGAGAGCTGCCGGCAGCCGTCGTGGACGCCACCGCCACCGGGGGACGCTCCGGCTTCACCTCGTGCCCGCGGCGCGACTCGGAGATGTACGGCGGCGACACCTGCACCCGCAGCGTGCACCCGCGCGTGTTCTTGCCGTCCACGTCGAGCGCTTTGCGGGTTGCCTCGAGGTTGGCGAAGGTCAGGAAGGCGCGGCGGCGGTGCGTCGGGGCGTCGTCCTCCACAAACTCCGACGCGACGACCGGCAGCGGCTCAAAGAAGGCGAGGATCTCCGCCAGGGTGGCGCCCTCGTACAGGTTGTACACGACTACGGTGTTGAGGGTGCGGGGCAGGTGCGACCAGTGCTTCTCCACCTCGACCCAGTGCTGGTCCCGCAGCTTGCGCAGCGCCGAGTCCTCAAGCGACGGCACCGACACAAGCGGGGAGACGGGGCGGAGAATGAAGGGCAGGAGGTCGCCCTCGTCGTCGGAGTCCTCGTCCTCGTACTTCTCCAGCAGGTCGCACGCGTCCTGCGAGGAGGGCATGACAATCACGCCGCCCTCCTGCTTCCGCTGCTCGTCGAGAAAGCGGAGGTCGAAGGCGCTCCAGCCGCTGAACTCCTGAAACTCCCGCAGCGCCTCCGTGGCGTCCCAGTCCTTGTGGAAGCGAATACCGACGAGGTGGCTGTGCGTGGCGAGGCTCAGGCCGTAGTCCAGCAGCAGGTAGAAGCCGAGGCCGTGCACGTCGTCGAGCGAGCTGTCGGACGCAAACTCCGCGTAGTCGATGAAGCTCGCCTCGAACTCGTTCGCATTCGTCGCACTCGTCGAGGTGGCCGAGGACGTGCTGTCGGACGGCGCACACGCAGCCGCCGCGGACGCGGACGTGGTGACCCCTCCGCTGGTGTGGTGGGGCTGCCACCGCTTCGCCTTGGTTGCCGGCTCCACCTGCAGGCACTCCAGAATTTCCTTCACGTGCAGAGCACCGGGCAGGTAGTCCGCGTAGCGCAGCAGCGGCATTACCGCCGTCCCACTCAGCACCGATTCCGCGTCGCCATGCTCGCAGTCCAGGCCGAAGCGCGTGGCGCACAGCGTCAGCAGCTTGCGAAACGTCGGGGCAAAGACGGGAAAGTGCAGGCGGAAGGGACGGCGAGTGCCGACCTCGTTGACGCACAACACCACATCGTACTCGATACCGAGCAGAAAGCGGAGGGAAGACGGCACACTCAAAGCCTTCAGCTCGAGGGAGTCGAGACCGCACTGCTTCAGATTCTGCATCGACTTCATTTTTTTTTTTTACTTTTTTCTTTTTAGAAAGACAAATGTTGCCAACGCAGAGAAAACAAAGGGAGAAAAAAAGTGTGCGGAGAAAAAAAAAGGGCTACGTGCGATGGTGTAAGACTCTCTTTTCTCAACGTGACTACTTAATTTCACTTTTTTTTTCTTTCTCTTACCGTGGGTTTCTGCGGGTGCTCGTGCGATAGGTTCACTGTTATTTGTGTGTCTTGACAAATGCGTTCTTTCCAGCGGAGAGTTGCTCGGCGTGTAAAAAAAAAAAGGAAATAACTGTTGTTACCTTTTTTTAAATTCTTCAGCGCACTTGCGACGTACTTCGAAAGATGCTAGAATGTCAAGATATTAGAAAAAAAGATTTAAAAAGTTTTACTTAAACAATTTATAACAAGTGAAAGAGAAGGTTAAAATGGAACCTTGAACACAATTAGACAGAATGACAATTTTCGCCTTTCTGGTGAAATAATTTTTCCCGTTTTGTCTGGTGGCTCGCAAAAGAAGAACAAGAGAGCTTACGACGTCGTATGTAACTTTAAGACGAAAGTAAAGAGAAGAGAAAAGAAAAAAGGCTGATCCGCTTTCCGCCAGCAATATATAGTCGAAGTTAAACAAAAAAAGAGAGTTTTACAGGGCAGACAGAACAACTAGTATTTTGTGCGGTGGATGTGTACAGAGACAAAAAATAAAAGGGTTTTAGTAGTATTTCACTTCTTTTTCAAAAAATTATTTTTTCTTCTTGCTCGACAAAGTGCAAAATAGCATAGAACTAAAAAGGTCAACGTAAAAAAAAAAATTGATTGAAAAAAAAAGAGCGTGATTTGAATTAGAGATATGTAAGTGCGATGGAAAAGACAGATGTGTAATGTTAATGCAAGTGTTTTTTTTTTCTTTTTGTAGCTAATTTTGTTGCTTTCCTTTTGTGCTTTTTTCCTAAGTATTTTTTTTTATTGCGTCAAAAGCGGTTGTATCATTTTATTATTATTATTATTAGCGGTTGTCGCGTTGGAAAGAAAATTGGAGAAAAGAGGACGATGGTGGAGAGGAAAAAAGTACCAAAAGATTTTAGCGGTTCAAGTAGTCAGACCAAGGCAGGCTTAGCACTTTTCTTCTTTTTTTTTTCTTCACGAATTAAAAGAAAAAGTACTACTCTTTTCTCTGACCTCGTGATCGCCTATCAGAGGTTTCTCACACTAGCTAGTCTTGATGTCAGTACCTGCCGCCTCTGTGACTGTGCTGATCCAGCGTCACAATGGTGAAGAAAAAACGGAAGTGGCAAGCAACGCTCTGTCAAGCAAAACCGCTGTCCTCGCAACAGTATGTGAGGCGTCTTGCAATGCTCTCCTTTCCTTTCCCCATTCATCTATGCGTGTGTGTAAACCCTTTAACACGAGTAAACACTTCGACGAGCGCATCACAACAATTTGCTCATTTATTGTTTTTTTTTTTTTTTTGGAGGTAGCAAAGGAGCCGTGTATACAGGGAGAGGTAACATCTCTCCAAATGACGAAAATTGGAATCAAAGAAAAAAAAGGAGAGTAAAACTGGTTCACAGGGAATGGCACAATAACGGGAAAAAAAGAAACGAAAGTAAAAAAAGCAAGATTTCAATGTAGTAGTCTAAGTGGTTTCGGACAAAAAAAAATGAAAACAAGCAACACTAATAATAAAAGACGTTCGCAACAACTTCAACACGATAAGACGGGCAGCAGAAAGGCGCTGCTGATGAACAAAAGACGATGATGAGAAATGGACGTTGAACATCTTTGCTCGACACGCCGATGAAAAAAAAAATAATAATAACCACGAAGCGACAGTCACTCAAGTCGAGAACAACACAAAAGATGAGACGCCGCAAATGAATTTTTCGCATTTCGACAAACAAATAAGAGAGGAGTTGTCGCACATATCAACGCAAAACCTGAAATAAAAGAACACCATTTCTCTACTAGCACAGCGGAAAAAAAGCGGTTCGATTTCACAACCTCCAATTTTCAACAAAGAAACAAACAAGTGAACAGCAAATAAAGCAAGAAAAGGGGGAAAAACTCCCACTTCGCAAATGCAGTGAACAACAACAACAACACGGAAGGAGAAAAAAATGGCGCTAGGCTAATGCAAAGCCAGCCGCGTTTTGCTTGCAAGACAGGGTTGTTTTGTCAGTGTTTATTCTTTTCCCTGTTGTCAACAGTGAGTTGAACTAAACGAAAAGGCAAAACGAACTTGAACAGAAGCACGCAACCTGAAACACAAAAAGAAAATAAGTATATGGATGTAAAGACGTGCCGTAGTCGAGAGAAAAGGCAACATAGTGGTACACGACTACTACTCTGGAACTAAATGGAAAACAGACAATTCGGGCAACACACAAACAGACAAAACAACAAAAAAAGAGTTACTTGAAGTTTTCTCCAAACAACATTATTAGCAGCAGCTCTCGCGCGTAATTAAAGGGGGACAACGAGACAAAAAAAAAAAAAAAAGAAAGCGAGGAATCAAACGTGAGAAAATCAAAAAATTCACACTACTGTGCCTCTGCTGCCATCCGGTCGTACTCGGCACGTGCGAAGCGATCCCAGTCCGTCTTCTCCTGCCGCATGCGCATCTGGTGCTCGCCAAACGGGTCGCGGTGCTCAAACAGCATAAACTTCGAGGCGTTGAAGATCATATTAAAGAAGTTGGCCGGCGACGGGCAGGCCCGCAGGTCGCCCAGCGTCACTCCGCACTTCCGTACCTTGATGCGGTCGAAGCCGATCATGTCTAACATCTGGCACATCGTGTCCTCGTAGGAGATATCGCCCTCCGGCGAGTCTGAGAACTCCAGGAAGCGCTGCTGATTCTCTTCAAAGAAGACCATCATCTCATACCCGCTCAGCACGCCATCCTCGTCCGTGTCGAGCACCTTGAACCAGTACAGCACCGCCGGCTCCGAGTTCTTGTCCTCCTCGGAGAGGCAAAAGTACACGAAGTCTTCAAAGTCCAGCTTGCCCGGCACGCCAGAGGACAAGGGGCGGCCGTAGCCCTCCACAACGCGCTTGATGACCGTCGTCACGACGGAGCCCTGCCCGTAGTTGCACAGGTCCTCGTAGCCGACGAGGAGGTCGCGGTCGGTGTCGAGCTCCCAGAACTTGCAGTAGAGCACGTAGAAGTGCTCGTAGGAGAAGTAGTCCAGCACCAGGTTAACGTCCTTGGCGTCCAGCTCCATCATCTTCTCTGGCAGGTCGCTGCGGTCGAAGTCGCGCCAGTAGATGCGGCCGCACTGCTGCCGCTCCAGCGTGTACATGATGCGCACCGCCACGGTGTGCCAGTAGTACTCCTGGAACTCGGGTTGCTGCAGAAACTGCAGTCCGGGGTGGGCGGCGACGAGGTACTTGCCCATCGTCTCGAGGTCGGATAAAGTGATAAACTCTTTTTTGGGGTGCGTGCAGATGAGCTCGTAGAGGCGGCGGCTCACCGACAACGGGGCGTAGACGTCCTTGTACACGGTGCGGATCTGCGCCGCGGTGAGGCTGTCGACGACGGCGCCGTCCAGGCCGCTGCGGGTGGCGATGTCCTTGAAAAGAGCCTCCTTGTACCAGATGGGCACCTTGAACACCTTGGAGCTAATGTCGCCAAACACCCACACCGTCTTCTTCACCGGGTCGTTCTTCTCCAGCAGGCGGTTCAGCTCCTGCACCTCGTCGCTGTCGGTGTCCACCGCCAGCCCGCGCGACTCCTTCTTGGAGTAGAAGCACGGGATGTCGCTAAGGGACGCCTGCTTGAGGTTCTGCGGCGGTGTCGTCGCGAACGCGCCGGAGGTGTGCACGAAGCGCGTCGACGACTCCCGCATCGTCGTGTTGAGCGTCTGCGTCATGTCCAGCGGCGGCGCAATGTCGCCAGAGACCATCGCCGCGTTGAGCGTCGTGTCCAGGCGCGGGCTACCGAGGGAATGCACGCCCTGCGGCGACGTCGTGCCGGACGTGCCGTGCGGCAGCGGCGCGCTCGGGTCGATGACCGGCTTCGGCTGCGGCGACGCCGGCGTGATGACGGGCGAGCCGGCGCGGTGCGGGTAGTCGAGCTCGTCCACGACGCCCGGCAGCCGCCCCGCCGCCCCGGGCGAGGTCGCCGACGCGTTCGGGCTCGTGCCGTCCTCGGCGCTTTTGCTGGCCTGCGGCGACGACGGCTGCGGCGACTGCGCGCGCTCGGCCTCGGAGTCGGTGGACAGGGAGGCGCTGGTGGAGAGACCCGCGGTGGGGTCCTTGTACTGGACGCCGTTGGCACCGCTGATGGCGGCCGCCCCCGCACCGACAACACTGCTGCTCCCTGCTTCGATGACTTTACCCTTCCTTTCGGCTGGGGGCGTCGTGCTGGGCTTTGCGGCTGCTGTTGCGGCTGCTGCGGCGGCGGCGGCGTCTGCTGCTGCCTTCGCGGCGGAGAGGGCGAGAAGGGAGTTCATGGCCTCGCGGATGCGCTCCACATTTGCCTCCTCTGACAGCCAGGTGGCGTAGAGGTTGGCGCAGAGCGTCTTGGCCGCCTGCGTCCCAAAGGTGTTTTTTGCGCTCATCGTTTTCTAATTGGGATGGCAAAGGTGATGAATGTGCAGCGTCGCAAGACAGCTAGTAAGATGGATGAAGTGGACAGGAAAAGAAAAAGTCCAGAGGTGGTGTCAAGAAAAGAAAAGGTTCTGATGTTGTTCAAATGGCATCAATATCTATCAGGGAAAAATGATAACAAAAAAGAAAGGACTCTGCAACTCCACCTGACAAGAAGGAGAAAAGAGAAAGACGAGCCTAAACTGTATAAAAGTAGGTATTTTTTTTTCTTTTCGTACTGCTTCGAAATAAGGCACAACTTAGGCGCCACAAAACTCAAAAGTTCTAAAATGCTGGGTACAACTTGTCCGCCAAACCATACCCAGTCAATAACGGTAAACTGTTTGAAGTGTTGTGTTGTTTGCAGTTGTTTTCGAATAAATAAAAAAATTAGTATTTTTGTCGGTGTGATATGAGAAAAAAAAAAAAGATGGAGGTAGAGATGAATGTAATCTGGTGAACCTATCACTGCATTTTGTCAGAAAACACAATTTGCGTCACCCGATTCAGCCTATTGTCTTCAATGGCATTTTAATCGCAAGCTGCGGCTGGTGCGAAAGTAATGTATCATTCACACCATGCGGTGATGGTTGTCACCATTTTATTTGATTAAGAAGGATAATCATTGGTTTCAGACAAAACCAGCGTTCGTAAAACGCCTTTTGATGATGGAGAGGAAAAAATCCTGTTAACGCAAGCTCCCTTATTTCATCTCATTTTACAGAATGATGGATACTGAAAATAGTGTTCATGGATATCCCCTAGTGTACATCCGAAAAAAAAAAAAATAGAACAGCAACACAGGTTCCTCACGCAGCCGCAGTAAGCTGCCCGTCTTCCGCCGCTGCCGCCGCAGCAGCAGCAGCAGCCTCGGCTTCCGCCTGCTGCAGCCTCTCACGTTCTGCCACCGCAGCCGTCGCAGCTACCTTGGCCAGCAGTTCGATCTTTTCAATGTTGTCTCCGGCAAACTCGCCCACAACGGTGCCGTAGGAGTAGCTTCGCACAAACGGCAGCGCCGACACACCGAGGGCGTGGCACACAGCCGTCGTCGCGGGGAGGGCGTAGAGGACGCCTATCGCGACGTCAGCGAGGAGAGGTGGGCGATTGCTGTTGAGGTGCTCGAGGGCGGCAACGACGGCGTCGGTGGTGGACGGCGTCAGCGGACTCACCACGACGACCACCGCAGCTCCCGCATGGGCAATCAGCTGTGCCTCGAGCTCCTCTGTTGTGTTAATGCGCAGAAGCACCGGTGGCGGCGGCGGCGGGACGACGCTCTTCTTCGCGCCGTTGTTGCGCGTGGACGGCGATGCAGATCGCGGCATTGCGCAATACCAGCAAAACCAGCAATTTTTTTTTTCTGCTACGCAAAGGTCTAAGTCCCCCAAACTCAAAAAACAAGAGCAGAAAGTGTGTTTTGTAGTGTGTGAAAGTGTACAAGTTTGAATATATACAGAAAGAGAGCTGCCCCTGCAGAATGTGCTTTTATGAGCGTGCGCTTGTCACGCACAGCGATAGAAGCGAAGAGCACGAGACGCAAAAGAAGAGGTTGGGAAAAAGAAGCGATAAAGGAACTTGAAAAGTTTCGCATTACAGCAACAAACCTTCGGCAAAAAGGTAGAAAAAAGAGAAACGCAAGACGACTGCTTGGCTCAGCATTGTCGGTGCGGTGCATCTACGAAATTTATTTGCAATGGACATTTTCTCTCCCCCCCCCCCCTTCCCCAATGCTCACAACTCGTCCGATGCCAGGAAGCTCTGCATTTTCCCTTGAAGTAAAAAAGCGTTTTAATTTCCTTCTTCGCACATCTTGACGCTACCAGTCTCCCAACGCAGAGGAGTTAACCAACCGGTGCAAGAATTCAAGTTCTAGAGCTTCTTTTCATGTTTCGTTGTTTGTTTCCATTTTTTCTTTTCTTTTTTCACGATCCATGTACCACCTCGCCTTTCCCAAAAACAATATTACGATAATACTCCTCACAACGCCAATTAATTCTTCCGTTGCACCTTGCCTTTTTTTATAGAGGGCCGCTGTCGCATCTCACCACCCCAAAATGTAAGAAAACGAACAAAAAACTGTTGGGCGGAACAGGATAGACGTTCTTCCCCGCGTTACCGTCAGATCGAATTCACTTTTTTAATTTTTGCAAAACGCAGTGTTTGCCTCAGTCAGAACGTTAAACGATAACGATATCCGTCCCCCTAACAAAAACAATAATGTCCATTTTTTTTTTCACTTTTGAGTTTAACAACGCTTTTAAAATGAAGAGGCTTCGCCTACGGGTGTTTCTCTCTTTGTCATGCGCGCAGCCAATTAATGTTTCCTTACGGCAACGGATAGACTCAGCGACACACGCCAAATAAAAAGAGTGCAACACAAAGTAAGATCCGCCACTCCACGTTGTGCGGGAAACAAAACAGAGGTTTTGCTTAATTAGAGGCAACAAGAACAAACGTGTAAAGAAATAGAAAGTTACGCGTTGGATTTGCACAAATAATTTATGGGAAGCGAAGAGGCGGGCAATGAATATTAAAACAAGCGCGTCGTAGTGAACAAGAATCAAACGAGAGCCAACGCTATCAGTGAAAACCCTAGTAGTTTAACAAATAAAAAAGTGATAATAATAAAAAAAGAAAATAATAATAGAGAAAGCTAATCTCAAGTGGGGAGTTTGACAAGCGCAAACAGCAGAGAAAGAGAGCGAGAGTGACGTGCGTTAAAACGCAGCATCCATTCTCGATCTAACTTCCCTTCTCACGTTTTCCGTCAGGATTGTCTGTACACTTGTGGAGTTGCCCCCGCTCCCCCTGTTCCGATCAACGCTTTTTTCCGAACGATTTCGAAGGCGGGAAAACAATCACAAAGAAGTGGGCAAGAAAAAGGTAGAGATCAGTATCATCAACGGAAAGTTTCTACTCCTTTTCTCCTCCTTCTCTCATCTCTTTCCATTTACTCCTTTTTTCTCTTCTGTCATCGTATCGTGCCGGTGACTTACTGGCTGAGGCCGTCCAGGGCAACCTTGAGGGCCGCGACGAGGTCGTCGCCGTCCTCGATACCGCAGCTGACGCGGACGAAGCCGTCGGTGATGCCGACCTTCATGCGGGCCTCGCTGGTCATGTTGGCGTGGGTCATGACGGACGGGCAGGTGATGATGCTCTCCGCGGCGCCGAGGTTCTCGCACAGGGACCACGGGCGGGGCACGGTGTCCATGAGGCGGCGGCCAGCCTCCGTCCCGCCCTTGACCTCGAACCACAGCATACCGCCGTGGAGGTTGTTGCGGTGCTGGCGGTCCGCCAGCTCCTTCTGCGGGTGCGACTTGAGGCCCGAGTAGACGACGCGGTCCACCGCCGGGTGCGTCTCGAGGAACTCGGCCACCTTCTGCGCGTTCTGGCTCTGCTTCGTCACGCGCAGGGACATGGTCTTGACGGTCTGCAGCTGCAGGAAGGCGACCTGCGGGCTCATGGCGTTACCGAGGATGTTCTGCGTGAGGCGCAGCTTGTCGTCGAGCTCCTTGCTCTTCACCACGAGGGCACCGCCGACGGTCATGTCGTGGCCGTCGATGTACTTGGTCGTGCTGATGAGCGTGATGTCGGCGCCCAGGTCGAGCGGGCGCATGATAAGCGCCGTGGCGAAGGTGTTGTCGCACATGTGCACGATGCCCTTGGCCTTGCAGATCGCCGACACGGCGGCGATGTCGATGAGGGTCAGCGTGGGGTTGGCGGGCGTCTCGCTGATCACGAGCTTCGTGTTGGGCTTGATGGCCGCCTCCACGTTCTTGGGGTCGCGCATGTCGACGAAGTCGAACTCCATCCCGAGGCGGCTGAAGAAGACGCGGCAGGCGCGGTTCGTGCCGCCGTAGCTGCAGTCCGTGACGATGGCGTGGTCGCCGGCGCTCATGACGGACGAGATGGCGGTCGTCGTGGCGGCCATGCCGGTGGCGTAGGCCGTGCAGTAGTCGCCGTTCTCGAGCGAGCACAGCTTCTGCTCCAGCACCGTCACCGTCGGGTTGGCGGAGCGGGTGTAGGAGTAGCCCTTGGCCTGGTACTTGGCGATCGACTCCTGCACGAAGGTCGTGGACTGGTAGATCGGGGTGAGGATGGCACCCGTGACCGGGTCGGGGCGGACACCACCGTGCACCTGCAGGGTGTCGAAGCCCTGCGCCTGCGGCAGCCACGCGCCGGAGCCGCTCTGCGCTTCAGAGATGAGGTGCTGCTGGGCGGACATGATGGAAGACGACGAGAGAAAAAAAAGGGGGAGTTAAAAGAGGGTTTGTTGTTTTTGAATCGAAATAGAGAAAACTAACGAAAGGAGGAAAAGAACGGTGAAAGTAAGAACTGATGAGTTACTAGCTTTTTTAGGTTCTTTATGATGGGGTTGATACGATGCGTAGTGCGGTCAGAAAAGGAGGGGAGAAATGCAAAAGAAGAGTCAAAGAAAAGAAGGCGTTTGAAACCTACAAAAGAAAGCAACTTTTTGAAGAGATTATAAAAACTACTTTTGAGTAAAACGAGACACAGTGGGATCGTATTTTTTTCTCTTTTGAGCTCAATTAACGAGCTTGCCTTCACGGTCTCCAATACCAATGTAACCAAGCTATTTGCGGTACCGCTCTCGACAAAGAACTGCTGAATGCTTTTTTTTTGTTGCAACTTTTTTTAACCACAATCTCTAGCTGCTTTTTTTTTTTTTTTTTTTGAGGCTCGAAATAGCTCAAAAAAAATGCAAAATAGAGAAATTAGCACTTTCTTCACACTCATGCCAAAATATGCTGCGAGAAATAAGCAGAGCATTTCAAGAAGGCGGTCTCTCGGCTCTCACGGCTGATCTGCGTACCTCCTGCGCACGTTGCGCATCAATCAAGACAACAACTCTCAACGCGACATCTGCAACATCAGGCGAAACCAATGCAGCCTTGCACCCTCATTTTTGAAAAGTGTAGACACGGCACTGGAGTTTTTTAGTAATACTTCAATAACGTCACGGTCGGGATCAGATTTTACCCTACGAAGTTTGTTGATCATCACAGTTCAGATGTAAGTCGCGCACACATCGCAGTCAAGCGGAAGACAACTGCTGGTCATCCCAGCCCAGCGACACTCAAGAAAAAAAAAAATGCTGCAACGCATCAGCACACGCCAAGCAAACGCATTCACCTTTTCTACTTTCCTCACGTTGCAGCCTCCATCAGTCGATACCAAGGCAGCCTTGCACTCCTCTTTTTGAAAAGTGTAGACACCGCGTTGGATTTGTTAGTAATACTTCAATAACGTCATGGTCGGAATCAGATTTTACCCTACGAAGTTTGTTGATCATCATGGTAAGGCTGCAAGGGTGAAAGTAGAAAGGAAAGCGATGTGGCACGTAGCTACCGCGCAAAAACAAGAATGGCATGCTTCGATTGCTCACAAACACGTGAGTAAAAATTGATGCGCACCTCCGTCGCAACCAATCGCATCCCGCAAACACTACGCAGTTGCATTAGAAAAAAGAGTAGAAGGAGAGAGAGCAACAGCAACGCAAGTCAGGCGACACCAATGCAGCCTTGCACTCCTCATTTTGGAGAAGTGTAGACACTGCATTGGATTTGTGTTTGATACTTCAATAGCGTCATGGTCGGAATCGGATTTTACCCTACGAAGTTTGTTGATCATCATTGTTGCGTGCTAGCTTTCTTATCACCCTAAAATTTAAAAGATGATACAAGGACATAGGAATCGATTTCCAATTAGACAATCACTTTCTAAAAAATCAGCTTTGCAAACAAACTGTTGCAACCACACTGCACGTTCCTCATCATCTCTTTTTGTATAAAAATGCGGATTACAATTTTATTGAAAGACAAATGGGAAGTTCGAGAGGAAGAGTTAGAAATTTTTGTTTACCTTCAAGCAGCTCTTAAAATCGATAAAAAGCACCGGTAACGTCTGGGAAAAAAAGGGTTTTTTCAGCAAACGTTCAAAGAGTAGAAAAAAAAACCATCAACTTAGTCTCATATTCGCTTCACAGTTAATAATCAGGGAGTCCTCATCCATTTATTTGTTTGTTTTCTCTCTTTAGTTGATTAAATTGGATCTATGTAACTCAAGTTCTAGCACTGTAAGAGGCGGAAAAAAAGAAGAAAGAAGAAATGGGGAAAAAAACTTCAACGCACCCACTCGATCAATATTGAAGAACCTCAACGTACGAGAATTCATATCTCAGCTTAGATCAGAAGTAGGAGTGCAGGCGCAACAAACACACTCATTTTTTTTTTCTCTGAGCTCAGCCCTAGCAAACCCACACACACGTATTGTCCACGTTATCGAAAAGACTGCGAGGTTGTGTCCGCGTCAGAGAAATCCACCAAATTCGTGAACGTGTTCCCGCTAGGCGACCAGTCCGCGTCCCCACGCATCGACATCGCGGGGGAGCTGGCGGAAGTCAGCGGCAGAGACGACGGGTCCACATGCCGCGACGGGCGTTGCTGCTGCTGTTGCTGCTGGTGCTGGGAGCGCCGCTGCCTCTGCTGCGGTGTGGGCGATGTCGAGCCGCTCGCACGTGTGCGGCGCTCTCGCCGCGCCGACTGTGGTGACGCCGAGAGTGGCGGGGGCAGGTCATCCTCTCGCGACGATACATTGCGTGGGATCTCGCGACGCTTGCGCTGGCCTTCCGCAGTCCACGCGGCGGCCTGTGGCGCGGGAGGGCGGGAGTGGTGGCGGGCAGGTCGCGGATGAGGAGTTGGGTCGGTCCACTGCATCGTCGGCACAAAGGGCTCGCCACCCGCTCCGGCAGACAGCTGGTAGAGCTGGTCGTTCAGCTCGCGAAAGATTTTGTTAGGCAAGCGGCTTGGATCGCTACGAGGGCGGTGCCTCGCCTTCGCGGTGTGCGACTCCCCTTTTACAGGATGCGCTGTCTTTCGCGACGACTCCGCGCCACCACTACCACCACCAGCTGTGTGGCCCTGAGCTGCCCGGCGCGCCTCACCGCCATCTCGGCCCTCCTGTCTTGTCAAAGTACCCGGAGACCTATTGTCGTCGCGCTTTACAACACCGCCGCCGCTGTTGTCTTCGATGCCTTGAGTGCCGTAACTGCGGATCGTCGCGCGAGAGCGGGCCACACGCAGCGCCTCCACGACGTCTCGAAGACGGTCCTCATCTTCTCGGAGGTCCGCCGTTTCCTCCTCCAGTCGCTGCTGCGCCTGCGTCAGCTGCCGCCTCGCCTCCGCCGTCGCATCCTTCTGCTGCGTCAGTCGCGCCTGCACGTCCGCGATGGCGGCAGACCGTCGTTGCACGTCCGCCACGCGACGCTGCAAGGCGTCCACTTCCCGCTGTGCCGCCGCCTCAATATCCGCGAAGGTACGCTGCAGCGTGGCCTGCTCCGCCGCCACCTCCCGCTCCTCGTTGTCCAGCAGCTCTACGCTCTGCTGCAGCCCAGTTAGGGCCTCGTGAAAGCGCTCCTCGGCGGCCTGTCGCTCCTGCTGCACGAGTTGCTGCCACCGCCGGTACTCGCGGTCCCACTCCTCCTTGCTGCGCCGGTACGTCGACTCCTGCTGCGCCAGCCACGTCGCCTCATCCTGGAGGTGGCGGTCCACCGTCTGCGAGGCGAGCCGCAGCTGCGCGGCGCAGTCCTCGAGGGACTTCCTTTCGGCATCGGTGCTGCTGCACTGCGTGGCTGCGAGGCCCTGCAGCTGCTCGAGCAGCGTGGCCTGCTCGGCAAGGTACGCCTCACGCTCCGCCTCGACCTGGCGGCGGCTCTCGTCCACGCCGCGCTCGTACACCTGCAGCGCTGCCGCCGTCTCCTCCGCAGCAGCCATGACCCCGCGCAGCATCGCAGCGGACTGCGCTACGCTCTCCTGCGCCGCCGCCTCGACCCGCTGCTGCTCCGCGCGGAGGTTTTCTTCCCGACTGAAGTACGCGCGGAGCTGCTCCATCTTTTGCTGGTGCAGCGCCTCTTCCTTGGCCATCGTGTCCGCGTGCCGCGCCTCACAATCGCGCAGGCGCTCCACGTGGAGGCTGTGGCGCTGTCGCCGCTGCTCCTGCAATTCGGCCTCGCGCCGCTGCAGGGCCGCCTCGAGTTCGCGCTGCAGCAGCCTCTGGTGCTCCATCGCCCAGGCCTCGCGCGACTCGACGTAGACGCGCTCCATCGCAAGTTCTTCGTCCTGCAGCCGCCGCAGGTCCTGCTGGGCCATGGTCTGCAGGTCCGTCAGCAGAGCTTCGTCCATCTTGAGGAGGCGCTCCCGCTCTTGGTCCTCGGCGGAGCGCCAGAACGCCAGCAGGTCCGTGAAGAAGCGGCCGTACTCATCGCGCTCCGCCTGCGCCTCGCTCTCGACCCCCACCGCAAAAGCCGTCTGCACCTCACGCTGCACCAGCGTCTGCAGCTCCGCCTTCCACGCGTCCATGCGAAGACCCTCCTCGGACTCGGACTGAAAGAAGTCATCGAGCCTGTGCATGACGGCGGTGATGGCGGCGGTGAGGGCGGTGTTCACCGTGTCCTTGGCTGCCGCGGAGCCGCCCTTGTCGTCCAGCAGCTGCCGCAGTCGCTCCTCCTCCGCCCTGGCGCAGCTCAACCGCGTCTGCGCCGCGGCAATCTTGGCGTCGTACTCTGCCTTCACCTCCTGCTCCACCTTGCGTCGCGCGGCACGCAGCTCGGCCTCGTGCTGGTCCTGCGCCTCACGTATCTTCGTCTCGGAGGCGCTCTTCTCGTCCTCGATGGCGGCCCACACGCGGCGTATCTTGCCGTTGAGCTGCTCCACCTCCGCCTGCTTCTGCGCCTTGGTGACGCGCCACTTCTCGATGAGGGCCGCCTCCCGCTCCTTGGTGGACTGCAGGAGCTTCTTCTTGGCCGCGATCTGCCGCTGCAGCTCCTCCACCGTCGCCTCGTGCGTTTGACCGGCGTGAGAGGCGGCAGCGGCGGATCGGCTGGGGCTGGCGCTGGCGAACGATGGCGTGCCAGCCCCGCCTGGGAAGATCAGCGTTGGCTGCGAGGGCGAGTGCAACGCGGTCGCCTCCGCTCCTTCACCATTATTGTTGTCGTCATCACCATCAAGGTCCGCCAGGAAGTCCGGTAGCTCGCTTTCGGTTTTGGCGGAGGGCGTCGTCAGCGGCGGTGGCGGCTGCGTTCCTCGACGCCCCGAGGTTTGTGGACGCTGTTGTTGCTGTTCCTGCTGCTGACGCTGCTGCTGCGCCTCTCGCTGCTGCTGCAGTGCGCGCCGGCGGGCCTCCATCATGGCGCTCTGACCTGAGTTGCCGCCGACGGCGGGACGGGGCGGTGCTGTCATCCAGTCATCATCGCTGCTAGACATCCTTTTTTTAGCAGTTGTTCTATTGTCTGAAAATAATTGTCAACGAACTCTAAGTGTGTGTTCTTGAGTGTGCCTCTATATTTAAAAAAAATTGGTATTTAGGGTTTAAAAGAAGAAGAAAAAAGCACGTGTGTCGATGGTAGCAGAAGAGTTGACTCTGAAGAAAATAGATTGGTACTACCTAAAAGCCTCCTTTTTCTTCCGTTCACAAAAAAGTGCTTTCATAAGTATAACGGTGGAGAAGAACAAAGAATGAGAAAAGACAAGATGCAAAAGTATTCTTTGGAACATGGAAAATAGAAATGCTAGCAAACACTTTCGTTACACGAGCACAGCTAGAGAACAGATGCACTCTTAGCTATGCTTCTCTGCATGCACAACACAATACAAAAGGTCTGTTTGTGAACATGATCCATTGCCTTCAAAAGCAGCCGTCAAAATCCGACTACTGCAGTCTCGTTTCCTCCTTCAAGAAAAAAAAACTTTAAAAAACTTTATATTTTAACAGCACTCACGCTTTCACAAGAATGCAGTTTATTGTTATTACTCTTAAGAATATTCTATGGCAGCAGCTTTGGGCTGTATGTCGACTCCTTTGGAGACTTCTATGCAAACACAAACAACTTCCTCGCAAAAAAGGAGGAAACAAACCATTTTTTTTTTTTTTACTGTTAAAGCGCCTCAACACCCTCGCGTTACAAAGTTATTCAGCTCTCTGTTGCCCAGAATGCACTCTTTCTCTTTGAGGGAGAGAGAGAGAGAGAGAGACGTCCTCAGCACACGCAGTCGCCGGCAACCTCATTGATGGGCTTGCGCTGCGTGACCGCCTCCTTCACGAGCTGGAAGGCCCCCAGAAGACCACCAAGGCCCGCCGACTCCCGCGACCCGCCAGCGGCGTAGTACTCCATGTCGGATAGCTTCATCAGCAGAAAGCACTTGCAGTCCTGCGGAAGGTCCATCGCCATCATGATGGGGTGGATGTCGCGCGCCAGGTCTGCAATTGAGATGCCCTTCTGCGTCACCGCCTCCTCCACCTTCGCCCAGCTCGTGGCAAAGTCGTGCGACAACATGTCCGACACGATCGCCGTGACCTCGCCAGGTGTCGGGTTGCCCGTCACGCGGTACACCGACTCCTCCGTGATTTCATTCGCCGACAGCGCCGAGGACTGCATCGTGTTGAGGCACCGCCGCAGGTCGCCGTGGCTGAGCCGAAAGGCCGCCGCGAGCCCCTCGGTTGTGTACGTGACCTTCTCCTGCTCCGCGACGAACTTCAGCCGCGGCATCATCGCAGACTTTTTCACCGGGGCAAAGCGGAAGCGGGTGCAGCGCGACTGCAGCGCCGGGATGACCTTGTTGATGTGGTTGCAGAGGATGCAGAAGCGCACGTTTTTGGTGTACTTCTCAATCACGCGGCGCAGCGCGGCCTGGGCGTCGTGTGACATCTGATCTGCCTCGTCCAAGATGACGAGCTTGAAGTTGGCTATCGGTCCGGCGGTCCCGTCCTTCGCTGCTGCTGAGGCCGCCGCCGTCGTCGCTGCCGGTCCCATCATGGAGAAGATGGACGACGTGCTCGAAAACTCGCGGATCTGCTGCCGCACGACGTCGATGCCTCTGTCGTCGGAGGCGTTCATTTCGAGCACGTTGGCCCGCACCCGGTCCTTGCCGTACAGGTAGTAAGCACACGCTTTAATGGTGGTCGTCTTGCCTGTGCCCGGTGGGCCGTAGAGGAGGAGGTGCGGCATGTTGCCGCCGTTCATGAGGTGGCGCAGCGTGGTGAGGATGTCCTCGTGTGCCACGACGCTGTCGAGGGTGCTCGGGCGGTACTTCTCCACCCACGGCAGGTGACTCCCACCGCCTTTTGCCTCGTCCGCCTGCTTGCTCGGTGACATCATCTTGTTTTTCTTTCCTACGATACTACCTTGTGAGGTTCTTTTTTTTGTTTTGTTTTCTTCCTCCAACAGCGATATGGGAGGCGTTTGACGATCCGCAGAAAAAAAAGGGAAAGAAAAAAGTTGGTTTTTGAGTAAAGCACGAACATCTTTAGAAAGCAAAAGCGGTTTACGAAAGATTTACTCAACCTTCTATGCAGACTGCTTTCATATCATTCAGCACAGATGTGAAACTGCAATCTATCAGATCGCCTTGCGTGCCGATATCAGCTCCTTGCTTCGACATCTAGAAAAGAAAGAAAACAGAGGCAACATTTTTGAGCGTTTTACAGCTGATGCGGCCTAACAAAAACACTTCTTTTTTAATTTAAATTTGTCCACAACTATGTAATAAGAATTTTGATTTGCAGTGGTTGTTATTGTCCGTGTTAAAGAGTTGCGTGTCGGGAAAAACCGAAACAGCACCGCAACGATAATACCTTTACAAGCATCGTCATCCGTCATTGCAAAAAAAAAAGTGGGGAAAAAATCGACTTAAATGGAGCAGGGGCAATTTCCTTCATGACGGTCATTCCGTTTTGTCGTCCTCTGCCCCGGCTGCGGCACGCTTCGGCGCGTAGTTGGCCAAGTTCTCCGGCGGCTCGCCCAGCTCCGAGAACTCGTGCATCAGCTCCAGCAGCGGCACAAGACGTGGGTCGTTCTCGTCCTTGATGGGCGTCTCCAGAAAAATGCAAATCTCCTCCGCCTTGGCGCGCTGCTTGCCATAACGCTCGCGATCTGCCTCGCTGAGCTGCGCCCCATTCGCCTCCATGTACGGCGTGTACGCATCCCGCATAATGCGGATCGGCTCCACAAACTCGGGGTTCAGCAGCGCCGCGAGCAGCACAGACGCGATGTTCTCCGGCACCGGGCCGAACTCCTCCGGCAGCGATGGCGCGGCTGCGCTGGACGGCGCTGCGGCACCCGAGGCAGAGGCCGCAGCTGCAGCAGCAGGCGCAGTCGAAGCTGCGGTGGCGCCGTCCGCGGCCTGCGAGATCTGCTGGAGCATCTCCATGCACTTGCGCGAGGCCTCGTTGACATCGCCGTCGGCGATATCCTCCCCCTCCGGCAGTGCGCCGTCCTTCTTCATCCGGTCAAGCACCTCATTCGCCTTGTCGATATCCTCCTCCTCCATGACGTGCATCAGTTCCTTGACCCGCTCCAGGTTCGCCTTGTCCTCCTCTCCCAACCCTTCCTCGCCCTCCAAGGACGACACCATTGCCATGACGTTCTTCTTGAAGCCCTCCAGCGCCGCGGCATCGGCGCCGCTGCCCTCACCGCCGCCCAGCATGGACATGAACATCTTCATCATGTCCGCCTCGCTGCCGCTGCCGACGCCGGCCGACTCGTCGAGGGCTTTTTGGAGGTCGTCCTCGAGGGCGGCGTCTCGCACGCGCACCTCCTCGTCGTGCTTGCGCTCCTGCTCGTCGACGATGTCCATCGCCTCATCGAGGAGGGCGTCGAGGTCGTCGTCCGACATCGCGTTTACTCTTTTGGAAGGGTGCTAGAATGAGGGTGTGGTAGGAAAAAGGAAAAGAGAAAGCGCGTAAAGGCAACTTTTTTTTTTTTCTCAGATCCTACTCTCTTCTTTGAGATTTTTGAAGGTGAGGTTTTTTTAAGACAGATCTTGCGAAAACGTAGCGCTAAAATAGAAATGAATAAAAGCAGTAAGTACTAATCAGAAAGTAAATTTGTTTCCTCTCACAGAGAAGGAAAAACACAATGTGAGGCGTTTGGTTCTGAGGATCAAGTGGACACGAAGCGAAAAAAGATTTAAACGCTTCTGTGATTCCGCGCGTTTGCGTGCGTTACAAAATTGTTTTTTCTTTCTTCAAATTTATGTGAGCTTTGCGGAGCAACGAAACAAAAAAAAAGTTTACCAGGCGCACAAGATGAAAGGAAGCAAAATAATTCGATACTTTTTGGAAGGTAAACAGCTAGAACGATTCTAGAACAGAATGCTGCCGCAGTGCTCCTGTGCAGCTGTGTTTTTGAAACTAATTTGCCCCATCAAGCTTCGGCAAAGTGAAAAAAAAAAGTTCACATGAATGCAAGCACTTCAATTGCACGTTCGTCGCTGCGACCAGGAACGGCGACCTTTCTGTGAAGCTCTACAAAGACATATTATTGGCATTTTTACGTTATCCGAATTTAAAAAAAACTTTTTCGAACATTGAAGTGACAAAGCGCCGCAGCCGTTTCATGGACAACATTTGTTTATTTGTGTTCTCTCAAATGTAAATCTGCGCCAACCTTTCAGCTAAGAGAGACAACCAATAAGCAATTCTCAGTGGCAGGAAACCCCTTCCAATTCTATCTTCGTTGCTTGTTCAGTACGCGGCGGTACTTGATGCGGTTCTCCTTTGCCTCCTCCTTCCGTGCCGCCTTGCGGGCAAACTTGGCGTCAACCTTGTCTCGCTTCTTTCCAAACGTCTTCTTTGCCAGCTCGCCCTCAGCAGCCTCCGACGCTTTCCCTGCTGCCCCACTCCCACCTGCACCGCCCAAAGAATGAAACGATAAGGAGGCTTGCGCAGACGATGACGACAATGACGATGACGGAGCCGCAGCGCTGCCTTTGGCCTTCTCGTTCAACTTCTGGTGCTTCTTGGCATTGCGGGCTGCTGCCTCAATTTCTTTAGCGCTCGCGCGACTGCGCACGGCTGCGGCGATGCGGCGGCGCGCCTCCTCAGCCGACTCTGCCCGGTCGACCTCTTTGCGCTGCGCCGACTGTTGCTGCTGCGCTGCGTCGTTCTGCCGCGCCTCGACGTTGCGACGGCGCTGCGACTTTTCTTGCGTGAAGGAGGAAGAGAACTCGTTGAAGAAGCCCTCAGCCCCGTCTGCCCACTCCTCCGCCTCGTTGCTCATTAGTCAGATTGTAAAGATTTTCTTTTAAAAAGAATTGTTTTCCGAAAATTATCAAAACACTTCAAGGTTGTTGTGGTTGAGATGCCGTGTTTCCTGTTTTGGAAGTGCAATCGGTGGGGCTTCTGCTTTTTTATGCAAATTGAAGAAGAATTTGAAGAGTGAACACTTATAGATTTAGGTGTATGTTTTTTTTTTTCTGGCAGCTTCTATTATCTTAGTTGTGTGACCCGAACTCAAGGTGTTGCGAGGTACAGCTTTCAAGTGCGCTGATGACAAGAACTTCCGGTGATAAACGAAAAAAGGGAGGAAAGGAAGAAAAAGCAAAAAGCTGAGTGTGTAGTTCAACATTTTATGCATTTGCTCTCCGCAGACAAAGAGAGCGGAAGTATGCACAATGAAAATCCTGCGTTGCCCTCAGTGTTTTCAAAAGACCTTTTTTTTTTTGCACTCGCAATCTATTTGACTGGAAACGCTTTACACCCACTCGTGCTGCAACTCTCACATCTGAGAGAAGGGCATTGAGCTTAACAGGAAAGACAAACAGTCTGCGCAACCTCTGTTATTTTTTAAACAGCCGCTGATGCTCTTCAGAGACATTGAGTTTTACAGAGCAAAATCAAGAGAAACTGCCTTCCATTCGGTGTTCGGTTGTTTGCTTTTTTGCTTGTTTGTTTTAGAGGAAATGAATTGGAATTGAGAGAAAAAAAACTAATTGTGCATTAGTGTGAATGCTCGTCGAGCTTCCTGTGTAAGACAAGACACACATTACTGCTCCACGGTCTTGGTGGTCAGGCCCTTGAAGGACGCCACCGGCACGTTG